>JAJPUD010012789.1:0-11600 GCA_023553655.1 Myrmecobius fasciatus | reverse complement strand
TGAATATATATATATATATATATATATATATACACACACACACACACACACACACACACATATATATATATAAATCTTTGTCCTTACATTCTGGAGGGGGGTGGAGAAGAGGATATGTAAGAATATATAAACAGATTAATATGTATAAATAATGTGCAAACTAAATGAAAAATAATTGTGAGTGATATCTATAAAAATGTAAAAGTTGCTAGAAAAAACTTGAAAGATGAGAAAATAACTTGGATAGTATGTTTCACTAGAGATGAACATTGAATGGAGATATGAATTCAAGGAGGCATTTTTTTTGCTTTATTAATTTTTTTTAGTATCATACTAGAGTTCACCTGGCAGACTCTTTCTTTTTCATGAAATAAGTTTTCCCTTTCTTGTTCATGGAATAAAATAACCTTAATAGAAGGAGTGGGGAGGGACTGACTCTAATTTTGAGAGAAACAAATAATTAAATTGCTTATATCCATATGACTTTGTGATATAGAAGAAGCTTTACATATCCCATTTGAATATGACCATGACATCAAACAGCAGCAGATGAGGAAATTATCTTGGAGAACTCCTGTGACTTCATTAGATTCACATTGCTACTGAATGTTGGAGGTGAACTTTGAATCAATTCTGAAATGACTTCAAAAGTAATTCTGTATCCTATGCATTCCCACACACTTCTTTTGTGTGACAAAGATATATATATATATATATATATATATATATATTTAAAAATCAGTTCTTTCAAAAATAATAATGATAAGAGTGGATGTATTGTATTACCACAGATATGAAAACAAAGATTCACGACTTTTGGGTCTCCCTAGAATCACTGTACCACATACTGAGAACCACTAATATAAGTGTAAAAGTTTACAAAAGAGAACTTCATTTGTGGGTATAGAGAGACTTCTATTCATAGTTTCACCATGTGGGCCATATATAGCCAAATAGTATTATAAACCTTTCTTTTCAAAAGAACACCAACTTTGTTCATAATTCTAGGGTTATAAAAATAGTGGGGCAGACAAGGTAGAATATGATTTAATATGCCATATTAAGGCTTATTAATTTTAGTTTAGTTTACTTTTCTTCATGCATGAATGCATATGTTCTACAATACCATGGTGTTTAGAAATAGTGCTGAAGATATTGACTATTTTTATTGTATTACTAATTAATGAATACAATTTCATCTCAGTTTGAATTGTTGTATTGTTCCTGATATTTTAAAAATTATACATAGGCAATGTCATATAAATAAACTGTATTCATCAAAATTTATTTATAGGCAACTGCAGCATTTTATTTTATAATATGTACATATTTCTAGGGCTCAACAAACTGAAAATATTTTCCTTTTATGCCTTCACTTCTTGTAAAATACATAGACAAAAACTTTCCTTTAATAATCCACTGTTTTATCTTTAAAAAAAAAATCTGGGCATTTGAACTCTAATGCCTACTAGATCAAACACTTGCTTTCATCGGGAAGATGAAAAGATATTCCATGTATTATTCCAGATTTTAAAAACTAGTAAATTCTAATGGTCAAAAATGCAGAATGATTTCACAGCATATTGTGAGTACCACATATTTCATTGATATCATATCAACTTGCAATCACATGAAATGAAGGTCTTTTTTATTTTGGTTTTGAAACATATAAAATAGGGACTATTATTGCCTTCTTCACTACTGGTGAACTCCTTTTATTTCTCTTTATACCTTTGAGAATGAGAGTAGAAGACACTGGAAAGGGTCTTTCATCTTTGTTATTTTGTTGTTGTTTCTTCATGCTTTCTCTTGATTGTATTACACTCTGTTAATGAAAACAATTATCTAAAATTAATATACCTTGAAGTGTTTTCACAAATAGAAGTATAAGATAATTTGTAGTAATGTACACTCATAAATATGTAGCTTCGTGCTGGGCCTGGAGTCAGGAAAATTTGTTTTCTTTGAATTCAATTTTACCCCACACAACTCTGAGCAACTCTGCTAACCCTATTTGCAGCAGTTCTCTCAACTATAAAATTATTTTCAGAAGGAAATGTCATACTACTTCAGTAGGTTTGCAAAAAAAAAAGCCCAAATAGTATCATGAAGAGTTAGACACAACTGAAAATAAAAAACACCACCATCCCCAATAAAAACAATAAAGATTTTTTAAAAATAGCCATTTTAAGCAAACACTCCTAAAAATCTTTCTCTTTATTTAAAACATATTATTGGTTCTAAATATTTTCCCTTCCCTTCCCACATTTATTGAGAATGAAAATAAAATAAATCCATAAAATATGTGTACTAATTCATAATTTTCCATATCTAAAAAGAAGGAAAAAGAAAAGGAAAAGAAGAAACAATAACCACAAGCAGAAGAACAAGAATAATAGAAACAACAGCAAGAATGAGAGAGGGGAAGGAGGGAGGAAGAAAGTTGGAAGAAGGGAGAAAGAGGGAGGAAGGGAGAGAAAGAGAGAGAAAAGAGGAAGAGAAAGGGAGGGAGAAGAAAAGAAGTAAGGAAGAAAAGTGAAAGGAGGTCAGATGAAGAAAATATGCTTTAATCTTCACTCTGAGTCTATTAGTTCTTTATCTGGAAGAGGATGAAATGTATTATTTTGGAATTTGGAAAATGAAAATTTTGGAATTGTAATTGTCATGGTGTTGATCAGAGTAGCTAAGACTTTAATAGCTGAATTATCTTTACAATATTGTTCTTTCTATGTAACTATTTCTACTGATTCTGTTCACTTAACTTTGCATCATTTCATATACATCTTTCCAAGATTTTTTCTGATACCACCTTTTTATCATTTCTCATAATAGTATTCCACCGAATTAATATTCTATAACTTGTTTAGCCATTTCCCAATTATTGTATTTTTCCTCATTTTTGACACTTTCCTTCCACTAAGGTAACAACTGCAAATATCTTTATAAATGTCACCTTTCCTATTTTTTTTTGTTTCTTTAAAGTATACTCCTACTAGTTTTATCATTGCTTATCATTACCATCAAATGGCATTTACAGATTTATAGCTTTTAAAAATTCTATACTTTTCAAATTAGAGGTAATACTTTTTTGTATTAACAGAATATCTTTGAAAGTTACTAAATAAAAAACAAATCAAACCATATGTATTCTAACTGCTTATGCCTATCTATTATGGTTGTGGTAAATATTTTGGTTGCTATTAGTGACAGTATGTGTTTTTGGTCACTGGTATGAGTATTATATTTTTATCATTTGATTAAACCCCTTGGTAATCACAACCTTGATATAGTAAGTAAAACTAAGAAGTCCCTGGGAGAAAATTTTTTATTAAATTATGCTTAATTTCTGGGGATATAGATAAATAGACAGACAGATAGATACATATACATATACACATACATATACATATACATATATGGAAGAAAACAGAATTAAAGGTCCCTGCTCTCAATGATTTCAAAGAAATAACATGCAAATATTTATACACAATGTAGAGGGAAGGGATCAGAAATAAGAGTAACCAAAAAAGTTCTTTTGAAAAAGATGGAATATGTTCAAGCATAAATTTGAATTTGCAACAGTCATTAAAATGTATTTTGGCAACTGAGTATTTAAGTAATTTAGAATGGGGACAAATTTGAGCCAGAAAACCAATTATAAGAATATTCAAACATCCTAGGAGTGCAATGATCAGGGTCTTTGTATAAAGATTATTGCTTTGTGAGTAGAGAGAATTAATATATACAATACATATGGCAAAGGTAGAAAGCTTCAGACTTGGTAATAGATATGTAGGGTGAGTATAGTGTAGAGTAATGGATTACATAAAATTGTAATTTTGGGTGGCTGTGAGGTAACCTTCACACTAACATTTTTGAGGTCATGGAGATTTATATAATGAGTTCTGTTGATGTATTTGAAATGCCAGTGAAACGCCCATTTTGATGTGTCTAAGAGACAGCTGGTAATGCTGGACTAACTATATACTGTGGATGTGGGACCATATAAACAACTTGCTATTGTATGTAGATGACTCTTTACCACTTGGTATTCCTCTGCCTCAACTACAACACAGGTTGTCACTGTCCACTGACTTTTCAGGAAGTCCTAGAGCTCTTAGGGGAAATGGGGAGACAAACCAGACATTTCCAGCAGTTTCCCTCTGGGCTGAAGGGTCTTTTACTTCACCCAGAGTCCCCCCATTATCTGTGGCCCTCCAGAGTTGTGTTTGTGGTTGTTGGTTTCTTTATTTTCCAATGATGATGCTGATAGTCATATTGCAGAAATTTAGACGGAAGCTGGGTGGGAATTGAGGCATAAAATATATACAACTTTTTCAAGAAGTTTAACTCTAGTTAGGAGGAAATATCAGAAAATTAATAGCAATCATGGTCAGATTGAAAGAGGATTTTGTAAAAATCACAAGAGCTACACATGTTTTAATATATTTGGAAAAGACAGTAGACAAGGAGAGATTAAAGATTAGGGAGAGGATGGAGATGATAGTGGGAACAATCTATTTAAAATGCAGGGATATATTATTAACTTGTAGAGGGGAGTGTCTTAGTAATAGAGGTTCATTTTTAATGTGAGACAAAGTTTAGGGAAGAGATACTGAGGAGAAATATCTGATTGATGTGAGAAGGGTGGGAGAAGACAGAATTCTCAGGGAATAGCTTTAGGGTTTTGTTGTTGTTGTTGTTGTTGTTGTTGTTTTGAGGAAAATGAAGTATGAAGCTGGGGAATAAGGTTTAGATAAAGGAAGTGAAATGTGAAGCTTGAAAAGAGATGAGAAATATTTGAAATAATCACTGATGAGTGAAATAATGAAGGTATTAGGAAAACATTATCTGAGTATCATATTGAACTCTGAGAAAAAGTAGGATATGTAGAAAAAACAGTGATATTTTTTGTTTAGATATTACTTTGTGATTCTTGATTGTTTTATCACCTAAAAGGAAAATAGAGTTTACATTTTCTCCATGCTTCACAACCTGTCTTCCCTGTTCTAATATTTCCTGGTCATAAGAGTTAAGCAATTTTCAACATAGTGATTTTATAAAACATTAGTATATGTTATTGAGCAGTGACATTTTCTTCTATCTTTAAAATGTTCAAACTTTCATTAAATTTATTTTAAAAATTGCATGCCAGCTAGTACATAGAATATGAAAAATGCTGTGAATTGCTAAAGATTTTCAGAATACTTCCAGCTCTTCCCTTCCTTTACTTGATCCTGATCTTGAATCAGTCAACAAATGCCCAAGAATGGTTTGATGCACAAACATTTTTTAATGGGGAAAAAAAATCTTACCTCACAAGTTTTAGAAAAATAGGTGGAAGTATGAATGTGTATTTTGGCTGATAGTGTGAAGATTCCTGATCTACATCACGATCATTATTTGTTGTTTGTTTTTTACAACCACCAATGGCTAAAGGAACATGATGCTAGAGTAATAATATTTGAATAGTAACCAAAAGATCTGAGTTCCTATCAAGGCTCTAAAACAAATTCTTTTGTTCCCTTGTCATTTCACCACTCTGGAACACTTTATCTATCTATCTATCTATCTATCTATCTATCTATCTATGTCGTTTTTAAAATAAAATACCAAAAAAAAGTTAGACTTCAGATTTACTTTAATATCCCTTTTACTTCTAACTCTATGATTTGTTACAATCATTCCTCTTCTCATTGATAATTTCCAGTGTTGCCTTTCTCTTCTCTATGATATGTGAGCTAGGAAAAGAAATGTGATTCAGCCTCTTAGTGGGAGAAGAAAGGAAAGGAGAGGAGAGGAATATTTATTGATGTATACCAATATTAGATAAATGTTTCATTTACAATTTTGAATTGGTTTAATGCTAATTGTATATTATATATTACATATATGTATCCATATCAGTGTTGTCTGTTATATTAAGAAGATATGAAGGATAGAGCTTTTGTTTACATTTTCACTGAATTCAATTTTCATTATATAATGAAATATTTAGTTTTTTTTTAAATCTTGATAAGCTCATCATGCCAAATCATCTCATTTATTTACAAAATAACTTTGAGGAAGATTAGGGTTATTGGGGATATATGATATGCAATGGGCTATATAACATCATATACTCAGAGTAAGCTTCACAGTAGAAATAAAATTCAAAATCCCCTCCACAAGTGAAAAAAAATCTGATTATGAGTCTGTATTTTGCTTGATTCTTTTCATTTTGTAATATCTTAAAATTATTCTAACATCACTTGCAACATTTTATTCTATGAAAAGATTTTGTCTTGTTCATTTTTTAACTTTTATTTAACTACTTTAATAATACATGACATTGAAGAGAAGTCTTGAAAACTGCATAGTCAATTACCAAAAAGGCCTTTCATGTTGACTAATGAATTCAATTTGCATATTAATTAAAAAAGGAAAAATAGTGACTTCATTTTAATCTTTCTCATAAAATCGTAACAATGCAATTTTATGTCTGTTTAAGTTCTTATATCTAATGAATATATTCATTAGTTCCATTCCCCTCCATTGCATTTTTGGATAGGAAAGAATGGAGTATGATTTGAATGTGCCTTTATACAGTATTTAGGAAAGATAATTGATAACCTCCCCCCCTCATATACATTCTTCAATAGGCTCAACTTTTCTGCATCTATTTCTTACTTCAGCTACTGACACGGCCATATAAAATATGTTTAGAATATTGTTATATTGTGGAAATTTTTTTGTTTTCTTTTCCTACAAAATTTAATAATTTGCTAATATCTTAAAAATGATTAACAAGAACTTCATTGTTAGAAGTTCAGAAGTTCTTCAAGTTAGAACTTCATTAACAAGAACTTCAGTGCAGCTCCTGCTAGAATGTGATTATTATTCAAGTTAATCAATATTAGCTAAGCATCTACTAGGGAATGAGCATGTGAAAATGATGACAATACAGCTCTTCTTTCAAGGAACTTAGAGTCAAATGTGGGCTACTGATATGACATGTACTCCTAAGTATATGTTACACTGTAGGATGTCTGGAACTTTTATTTGTTCTGATTTCAAAAATGTATAAAATTTATGAAGAGTGAATGATAATTTTCAGTTGCAAAAACAAAAATAAAAATCAATAAAGGGGCAACACTTTTGAATTTGAAGGGGAAAAATGTGATTTCTACAGAAATAAATGTAGGTAAAAAAAAAGATAATCTGTGCAAGAGAAAATGACCTCTGTAAAAGTAGGGGGACAGAAGAGGGTGGGACAAGTTCAATTTCATGAAAGGAGACCAGAGAGAAATGAAGCCAAAAAAGTGACTCTCACTTAATGAGAGAATAAGGAAATTTTATTTTATCTTATTGGCTAAAAAAAGGTTAAAGAGGGGGTGGAGCCAAGACTGAGAAGGGCAGACATCATTCTCTATGAGCTCCTCTGATCTTCTGTCAGACCCAGAACAAATTAAGCCTCTGAACTAGTTCTGGAGTGAGGGCTCCATCTAACACTTGGAGTACAACACACTTCTATCAAAAATTACCTTGGAAGAACTCCAGAGCAGGTCTGTTTCAGACAGGCAGGGCATCCGCCACTTGCCTCACTCAGGCGCCAGTGCACAGCCTGGGCAGAAAACCGGAACTGAGACGGAGGTTGGCGGATTCTAGGCAACCAGGAATTCCCTGGGAGACTCTTGGGCCATTTGCTGTGCTTGCCTGCAGGTGCTTTGCAGATCTGCCTTTGATAAAGGGTGGATTAAGAGCAGCTGAGAGCATGGACCTAGTGCAGAACCTAGTCCCAACAGTCCTCCACCGGAAGTCAACTGCGTGAACTGCCCCAAGGCAAATTGAAACAGCTACGGGTCCCCTGCTTTAATCAGACCTCAACCTCTAAAAATAAGTAAGAAGCAGAAGAGAGCTCTCAAAATAGACAGTAATTATGGAGAGAATGAAAGGCAGACCTTAGATCCTGAAGTTCCTAAAGGGAAAGCAATACCAGAGGAAGCCACAAAGGCAGACATGAGCTGGTCCCCATTTCACAAGGCTTTCCTGGAAGATTGCATAAAGAATCTCAAAAGAGAGTTAGAAGAAAAATAGGGAAATGAATTGAGATCAGTGCAAGAAGGATATAATGCCCTGCAAAAGATATATGAAAAAGACACCAATTCATTGAAAAACAAAAATTGGTGATATAGAAAAAGTCACCAACTCACTAGAACACAAAAATGGTGAATGGAAAAAATCACCAAATCACTGGAAAATAAAAAATGGTGAATTGGAAAAAAAATATATCAATTCACTGAAAAACAAAATTGGTGAATTGGAAAAAGACAACAAATCACTGAAAAATAAAATTGGCAAAATGGAAAAAGAATGCAATGAACCAAAAAATGCAATTGGCCAGTTACAAAAGGAGATAAAAAAGGTAACTGATGGAAATAATACTTTAAAAATTGAAATTGAACAAAGAGAAGTGAATGACTCAATAAGACTTCAAGAATCAGTCAAACAAAAACGAAAAATGAAAAAAATAGAAGAAAATAAGAAATGTCACATAGGAAAAACAACTGACTTGGAAAATAGATCTAGGAGAGACAATCTAAGGATTATTGGACTCCCTGAAAGCCAAGATGAAAAAAAGAACCTAGATGCTATCTTTCAGGAAATCATGAAAGAAAATTGCCCAAATGTTTTAAAAACACAAAGCAAAATCTCCATTGAAAGAATTTCCTGATCACCTCCTGAAAGAGACACCAAAATTAAAACCCCAAGGAATATTGTGGCCAAATTTCAGGACTATTGTACCAAGGAAAAGATATTGCAAGCAGCTAGAAAGAAACAATTCAAATACCGAGGAACAAGATCTGTCAGCTTCCACATTAAAGGATCAAAGGGCCTAGAATAAGATATTCTGAAAAAGCAAAAGAACTTATATTACAACCAAGAATAAATTATCCAGCTGGAATGAGCACTATCGTCCAGGGAAGAAGATGGTCATTCAATGATACAAGAGAATTTCACCTATTTCTAATGAAAAGACCAGATCTGAACAAAAAATTTGACTTCCAAACACAGATCTCAAGAGAAGCATAAAAAGATAAAAAGGGAAGAACTCTTGAGAACTATATTTCTACAATGGGTATCCTTAAAGAATGGGGGTATAATTTGATTTTGCTTTGATAATAATGGAAAAGAATTTAGAGGTGGAAGGGCTATCATACTAGAAAAAAAGGGGAAAGGAGGTAAAATAAAGTAATAAAAAAGGAGGTAAAATAAGCTAAAATCTCATGAAGAGACATAGAAAATCTAATATAATTGAGGGAAAGAAGGGAGGGCAATGAGCATTGGGTAAATCTTACTCTCATTAGATTGGGCTCTAAAAGAGTATATCAGACACATTTGGCTTCAAAAAAAAACTTGTCCCTCCTTATAGAGAAGTAGAAGGGAAAGGAGGAAAAGAAAGGTATAGACTAATAGAAGGGAAAATAGAAAAATTAGGGGAAAGGTGTAAAAAAAGAGGGAGTGGTTATAAAGGGGGGAGGACTGTTAAAAGGAGGTAGCCATCAAAAACAAAATACTGGAAAGGGGGGAATGGAGAAAGGGGAAAGGGAAGAGAAAACATAACTTTGGATAAATAAGATAGCAGGAAATACAGATTTAGTTACTTTAACTGTGAATGTGAATGGGATGTACTCTCCCTTAAAATGGAAATGGATAGCAGACTGGATTAAAAGCCAGAATCCTACAATATGTTGTTCTATATGTTCTTTACAAGAAACACATCTAAATAATAGATATATACACAGTGAAGGTATTCTTTTATGCTTCAGGTGAACAACAACAGCAACAACAAAAGCAGGGGTAGCAGTCCTTATCTCAGATCAAGTAAAAGCACAAATAGATCTAATTAAAAGAGATAAGGAAGGAAACTATATTTTATTAAAGGGTACCATAGACAATTAAGCGGCATCAATACTAAACATATATGCACCAAGTGGTATATCATCCAAATTCCTAGAGGAGAAACTAACAGAGATGCAAGGAGAAATAGACAGCAAAACTATACTAGTGGGGGATCTCAACCTTGCTCTCTCAGAATTAGATAAAACAAACCACAAAACAAATAAGAAAGAAGTTAGGGAGGTAAACAAAAGGCTAGAAAAGTTAGATATGATAGATCTCTGGAGGAAATTGAATGGTGATAGAAGGAAGTGTACTTTTTTTCTCAGGGATTCATGGAACTTATACAAAAAGTGATCATGTGTTAGGGTATTAAAAACCTCAAAATCAAACGCAGAAAAGCAGAAATAGTAAATGCACCCATTTCAGAAAATGATGCAACAAAAATCATATGTAATATAAGGCCAGGAGAAAATAGATGAAAAGTTAATTGGAAATTAAATAATCTAAGTTTAAAGGATGAATTGGTGAAAGAGCAAATTATAGACACAATCAACAATTTCATCCAGGAGAATGAAAATAATGAGACAACATATGAACATTTTTGGGATACGGCCAAAGTGGTTATAAGGGAAAATTTTATATCTCTAGATGCTTACTTGCATAAAATAGAGAAGGAGAAAATCAGTGAAGTGGGCTTACAATTAAAAAAACTAGAAAAAGAGCAAATTAAAAACCCTAAATAATACCATATTGGAAATTCTGAAAATAAAAGAGGAGATTAATAAAATTGAAAATAAGAAAATTATTGAATTAATAGATAAAACTAAGAGTTGGTTTTATAAAAAAAAACAAGAAAAGAGATAATCCTTTAGTTAATTTGATAAGAAAAAGGAAAGAGGAAAATCAAATTGTTAATCTCAAAAATGATAAGGCAGAACTTTCCTCCAATGAAGAGGAAATTAGAGTAATAATTAGGAGTTATTTTGCCCAACTTTATGCCAATAAATATGATAATCTAAAGTAAAAGGAGGAATATCTACAAAAATATAGATTGCCCAGGTTAACAGAAGAGGAAATAAATTATTTAAATAGCCCCATTGTAGAAAAAGAAATAGAATAAACTATTAATCAACTCCCTAAGAAAAAATCTCCCGGGTCAGATGGATTTATATGTGAATTCTACCAAAAATTCAAAAAAAAGAAAAAAACAATCCGAATGCTGTGTAAACTGTTTGAAAAAAATAAGGAAAGAAGGTACACTACCAAATTCTTTCTATGATACAGATATGGTCCTCATAGCTAAACCAGGTAGGGTGAAAACAGAGAAAGAAAATTATAGAACAATTTCCCTAATGAATATTGATGCAAAAATTGTAAATAAGATATTAGCAATGGGATTACAAAAAGTCAATCCCAGGATAATACACTATGACCAAGTAAGATTTATACCATTAATGGAAGGCTGGTTCAATATTAGAAAAACTGTCAGCATGATCAATTATATTAATAACCAAAGTAACAAAAGCCATAAGATTATTTCAAAAGATGCAGAAAAAGCTTTTGATAAAATCCAACACTCATTCCTATTAAAAAACATTACAGAATATAGGATTAAATGGGCTTTTCCTTAAAATAATTAGTAGTATCTACTTAAAACCATCAGCAAGCATCGTATGTAATGGAGACAAACTAGAACCAGTCCCAATAAGATCAGGAGT
>JAJPUD010012788.1:0-47598 GCA_023553655.1 Myrmecobius fasciatus | reverse complement strand
AGAGAGAGACAAAGACAGAGAGACAGACAAACAGAAAGACAGAGAGACAGAGAGAGAGAGACAGAAAGATACTAAGAGAGGGGAGGGAGAGAGAGAGAAAGAGAGAGACAGGCAGAAACAGAGAGATAGAGACAGAGAGGAGAGGGAGGGAGGGAAAGAGACAGAGAGAGAGAAAGAGAGAGAGGGAAGGTGGGTGTCTGTCAGTGCTTACTGTCTCTTGTTCTCTAACAATCATCATTGCTCCCACACATTGCTCCCTTCTCTCTTCGCTGCCTCCTAGGTCATCGGTGACAAAGTGCTTGGAGAAGAAGTCAGTTTTCCAGTGAGTCTCTGGCTCCCTCTCCCTGGTCAAGGATCTGCTGGGGACATCTAGGGATTTCTTAGTGACCTCCTGGGCTATGTCAGGGCCATTTGGGGTATATTAGAATCTCTTTGGGAGCTAGGGCTTTTTATTATTATTAAGCCCATTTGGGATCTTATAGTCTCTGAATGTTTGAGCCTCTTTTCATCTAGGATTCTTGGGGAGTCCCTTGATGGGGGAAGGACCAGCAAAGTGAGATGAGCTCTTTTATCTGTTTCTTGAAGAAGTATTAGAATCTGTTAAATTATTTTTTGATCTATTGGTCAAGACAAGGAGGAACCCTTGAGGAGTGGCTTGGGGTCTGGCTCCCTGGCCTCTCATCTCCAAAGATGAATAGGGTGGTTCTTAGTGTAGCAAGGTTCTCTGTCGGGCAGGGAAGGGAGCTGTGTCAGGCAGGATTCTGGAGCTCTCTGCTTGGGGACCGGGGGGGGGGGAGCAGGAATCAGAGGCATCTTCCCAACCCTGCTCCACCTAAGGCTGTCACCCTCCTCCCCTATCACTAGGATCCTCCTCCTCCTCCCACTTACTGACTCTGTCTCTCTTGCTTCTTCTTTCTGTCCTTGTCCCTTACAGATGACAGTGGGCTGCCTGGGCCAGGTGGTGAAGAACAAGGAATCTATTACACTGAAGGACCTCACTCCTGTGAGTGGTAGCCCCTGGGCATGCCCTTGGGGTGAGGGCTGGGGTTGAGCTGAGCTGCTTCTCTCTCAGGCAGAGATTCCCCTGACTCCCTGATGCCCAGAGACAGCCAGGATCCCCAGTGCTTCCTCCTATTTCCCTGGCCCTCCTGCTTCCCAGAGCTGCCTCTAGAACAGAAAGCCTCATTATCACTTCCCCGAGGGGAAACTGAGGCCTTCAGAGTCCTGTGGGCAGGTGGGCACTGAGAGTTGGCAGAGAATAGAACCCAGGCGTCCGACTCCTGAGACGAAGAGCCAGGAGTTGCTGCTGGAGTTTCCAGGGCTACTCCCCTCACCTGTGATCTCCTCTGCTTTGCAGGAGGAGGTCACCCAGCTGCAGAACCTTGTGGGATGTGAACTTCGGTCCATGCTCTGTGTCCCTGTCATCAGCAGGGCTACCAATCAGGTGGTAGCCTTAGCCTGCACCTTCAACAAGCAGGGAGGAGAGACGTGAGTCCCGGAGACCTGCAGAGGCTGGGCATGGGAGGGAAACCAAAGAAGGTGTGAGCTGCTGGGAATACTGAGTGCTTTGTTACTCAGAAGGTTGCCTCCTTACACGTTTGAACTCCCTGGCCACATCCACCATCCATCATCCTCCTTGGACCTAAAATCCAAAGCCAAATTTCAGATAATCCCTGATTGCTCCACTTGGTTATCTACTCTGTATGTTGCTCAGGCCAGTTTACATCCACTTTCTGGATATCTCTCCGTGGTCCTGTTGTCTGCCTAGGACTCCCAGTGACAAAACTTAAAGGGTGACATTCCCAGGGACTTCTGAGACCGAGACAGAGTCAAAGCAAGAGTCGGTGAGCTCCTAGAATTTGTAATGTTGGAGCTAGGGAAAAGGAAAGATCTTAGGTCAGAGAACAGAAGAGGTGAAAGGTACCTTACAATACAGTGTTCAAGTCAGAGGAACCTTAACCCAAACTAGTCTAAATTCCTCCTTTTATAGCCTCAGGGAGAAAAGTGACAAATCCAAAGTCACACAGGCAGTAAATATGGAAGCTAGAATTTGAACTCCAAATCTGGCTCTTTCAAATCTACAGGATTGGAAGGAAGGATGCAGCCTAGAACCAAACACCCTAATTCTGAGGCAGCAAATATGGGAAAGGGCTGGGAGTCAGAGCATTTGGCATCTTAGTCCTGGCTCTGCCACTTGAGCAAGTCACCCCCCAAAATCTTTTATGTTCCTTCTGATTCTGGGCATCTGATATTCAATGAGTACACTGGTCAGGGCCCCAGACATGGCATCCAGGAGGGAGGCCTTGGATGGACAACCAGGATGCATCTGAAGAGGATAAGATCAGAGTCTAGAGCAGGGGGAGTAATGAGAGGGATCATGGGCAGGTTCACTAATCCCCAGTAAAAATGCCAACCCCGAGTTTGAGATATCAGGAAATATCTGGACAGGGAACAGAGATGCTCAGGTGGTTTTAAAGCTGGGAGGTAGTGAGAGCAATCCTAGAAGCTGGTAAGACACAGGTTTAGGTTATAATGTGATAAATGCACAAGAGGAAGGTCTAAGAGAAAAAGCCATCACTGATACAGAAAATTGGGGAAGGCTTCCTGGGAAAGGTGATATTGGGCTGTAGAGGATCCGTAGGAGTCAAAGAGTAAAAAGGAGAAAGTTTTAGGCACTGTGTAGGCCTTGGGAACAAATATATTTATGTGAGGGAGGGATGACCAGCAGAGCTTTGAATGCCAAGAAAAGGGGGCTGAACTTTTTTCAGTAGACACTGGGAGGCCATTGAAAGGTTTTGAGCAGAGGAAAGATTCGTTTAGACATAAACTAAGGAAAGTTAGCCTGAAATTTTGTACAGAGTGGATTGGAGGAAGGAGTGGACATGGAGGGAGTCAATGGGGGCCTGGACTCTGGTCATGGCTTGGGGAAAGAGGAGGAGGCAAAAGTGAGAGGGAGAATCATCAGGGTTTGGTAACTAATTGGATATGAGAAGAGAAGAGAAGGGTGAATAATAATTAGATAGTGTTTAGAGAGTGCCTTAAGATTTGCAAAATCCTTTATATAAGTTATCTCAACTTATCAACAACCAGATGAAGTAGGTCCTATTATTAACTCCATTTTACAGATGAGGCTACTGAGGCTAGTAGGGGCTTTGTGACTTGCTCAGGGTCACACAGCAAAGTATCTGAGATGGGATTTGGACTCAAGTTTTCAAACTACAATACTGCATTAGTTAACTGAAGAGTGGGACCACTAACAGAAGGAACAGAGGTTTTAGGGGAAAGATAATGAGAGATTAGACCAGGAATTCTAGGAATACAGTAAACTAAGGAATTGAGCTTCAGGGAGAATGGGCAGCAAGCTTTAGTAGCTGGATATTGCTGCTTGTAGTACTGAAGTGTGAGGTGATGAGAGAGACATTGGCCTTTGGGGGACAGGGGCGGATAAGCAGAGGGAAGGAGATGGAGAAGAGAGCCGCTTCTATCCTGGGTAGCAACTGTACCTCCCCATCATGGAGTGGGAAAATCATTGTCTGGGAGCACAGAACTTGGGTCATAATCTTGGCTCTATTTCTTATTAGTTAAGTTACATTGGACTAATTAACCTTTCTGTAACTCTTATTTTCTTATCTGAAAAATGAGGGAATTGGACAATATGACTGTTTAGGTTCCTTTGCGCTCTGAAGGCTGGGTCTGTGATTTATCCAGCTTCCCACAGCTGGCTCTCCTGATGATATATCATCTAGCCATGGGATTGAATTACTGACTCTGGAGGATTTGGGAGCAATCTTGTTAGGCGAGAAGCCGGCTCCCATTAGCCTGGGCGGGCGCCTTGCTGGACAGTCCCTAATCACCCTGCATCCCTGGACACATTAGGATTGATTGGGAGCTCTGTGGCTCAGCAGAGGGAGAGCTGAGGGCAGAGAGGGGACAGACAGAAAGGATGGGCTTAGTGAGGAGGAACGGTCACTTGCAAGAAGTGGCCTGCCTCCCCTGATTCCCTCCCTCCTTATTCCCAATCTGGGAAAAGAACCCTACTCTCTGTCAAGGATACCCTAATTGGAGAGGGGAGAGAAGAAATTCATGGCTTCTGCCCTCAGGCAGCCCCTGTAAAATGAAAGAGGGATGAGGAAGGCATCCCAGACCAAGGGAGGAGACAGGACACAGATTCTTCCAGACTGTGGACAGACACTTGAGTAAATGACTAATAAAAAAGTGGGGCCCTTGGTGGTGCCCACTGGATGGAGAGTAAAGAGAATGCCCACCTTGGGGTTCATCAAGGAAGGAGTCCTATAAGAGGTAAGTATAGATCCTGGTTTAAAGGGAGCAGTCCTGAGGACCCAGGAGTGACATCTCCACACTGTCCCAGGCATCCTGGAGGTGCTTAATTGCTGTGTCCTTGATCTGCCATCACCCCTGGATCTCCCTGTCACAGCCTCATCCTCCCCTCCCTGACAGGTACACAGACTGGGACGAGCATAAGATCCTCCACTGCTTCTGCTACACGGCCACTGTCCTCACCAGCACCCTGGCCTTCCAGAAAGAACAGAAGCTCAAGTGTGAGTGCCAGGTGAGCCCTGCTGCTGCCCAAGGGGCCAGGGTTACTTTCCCAGACTCTCCTTCCCTGTCTTCTCCCTACCCACTTTCACCTTATTGTTCTCCCCCTCACCAGCCTCACCTTCTCCTTCCTCACCCTCTCTATTCTCATCTTTCCTTTCTCAATCTGCTCTCGTCCTTTATCTTCCTCGTTCTCATCTTCATGACATTAAGTCTGACCAAAGGTGTTCTAGGCAGGTCAATTTCCTAATGTGATGTAGATCAGAAGTTTAAGAAGATTATAATGTCAGAGCTGGGACCTTAGAACATGGGAGGTCAGAATTGGGAGGGACTTTAGAACACAGAATATCAGAGCTGGGCCCTTAGAACACAGGATGTCAGAGCTGGGAGGCCCTTAGAACACAGAATGTCAGAGCTTGGAGGCCCTTAGAACACAAAACGTCAGAGCTATAGGAACCTTAGAACACAGGATGTCAGAGCTGGGACCTTAGAACACAAAATGTCAGAACTTAGAAGCCCTTAGTCACAGAATGTCAGAGCTGGAAGGAACCTTAGAACATACAATATCAGAGCTGGGAGGGACTTTAGAACACGGAATATCAGAGCTGGGAGGCGAATTAGTGCACGTGCATGCACACACACACACACACACAGAGTCTTGACCCAGCAGACACAATAAAAATCGTGGGTGTTCAAGCCTCTCCTTTTTACCAAGGAGAGAATCGAGGGCCAGAGCCCGGGCTGGGTTCCCCGAAGGGCCCACCCTGGCCCCAGACCAGAGTTTCTGGCTCCCTCGGGGGACTCGTTAGCAGGACATCCCCGTCGGGTGACGGCGGGGCCTCCCTCATCGAACAGCAGCCTGAGCCTGTGACTCTGTCCTAGCATTGCACAGCAGGCGGTCAGTCGGCTGGGATCTTGTACCCATGCTCCCTCTGGTGATCGCTATTAGGTACTGCACAATGTTGGTGAATAGCCGTGCATGTGTACCAACATACATGCAGGTGTGCACTCACACACCTGTGTGTGCGGGAGCTGTGGATGCACAGAGCTGCACAGACGAGTATCTGGATGTACCAACGCCTCCCACACATCTCGGTCCGATTCATTGCCTCACGGGAGCAGAAGGATGCCCTTAGGGACTGTCTCACCTTACCGAATGGGGAAGGGTCTTGGCTGAGGTCCCACGGCAAGCGGGTGCTAGATTGGGACAAGAATCTGGATTCTCAGGCCAGGACTCCTCCCACTAAAGATGTGAGCAAGGAGAACTTGAGTTCAAATACAGCTTCAAGCGCTTGCTGTACCTGTAACGGGCAACGGTCTGCCCGTTTCAGCTTTTTCATCCATAAAATGAGTTTAACCACAGCACCTAACTCCCAAGTTATTGTGATGATATTTATAAAAAATATTTATAAATATGAGATGATATTTATAAAGTACTTTACAGACCTTAAAGTACTACATAAATGCTGGTATTATCATATTACATATTAGTAACAATTATATAATGTACAATATAAATATATAATGTTATATATTATCATTACTATATCTATTATTATTACTGCTGTTATCAAGGGCTAGGATGTGTCTCCCAGATTCAAAGCGAAGAAGAAGGAAGCATTGTGGTGGTGGTGGAGGGCTTTGTGGAGCCTGCTGATTTAGAAGCTGGGGAGCTAGATGTGATGATACTAGAGACTGAAATCTCTGTTTTTTTGCTCCCATTCCTCTTTACCCATTTCTAGGCTCTTCTCCAAGTGGCAAAGAACCTCTTCACACACTTAGGTAAGTCTCTTTCCATCAGCTGTAAGTGTGAGTAGAGATGAAGCTGGGGGTGGGGGAAGGCTTTGGGAAGGAGGGCAGCACAAAAGCCCAGCTTGGGTTTCCTTGGAGAACAGCATCACATTGTGAATCTACACCCTTCAGATGATGTCTCTGTCCTGCTCCAAGAAATCATCACAGAAGCCCGGAACCTCAGCAATGCAGAAATGTGAGTGAAAGGGCCCAAGAGAAAGGGATGGGTCTTTCCTGGAGATGCATTAGGATCACTGAAGATAGATCAGGGTTCTTAGCCTTTTTATGTGTCAAAAGCCCATGAGCTCCTTCTCAGAAACAGGTTTCTAAATGCCTAAAATAAAATACATAAGATTGCAAAGGAAACCAGTTATATTAAAATACCTTTATTAAAACATTTTTTAAAAAGAGTTCAAGGATTAAGAATGCCTGATAAATTGAAGTTCTTCCTTTTACAGAGCAGGAAACTGAGATTCAGAGAAATTCAGTGACTTAGTACCCAGGGCCTTCCAGTAGAGAGGGCAACAGCTTTGGGCAGTAGCTACAAGATGCCCAATCCTCTCTTACTCCTCTTTCCCATCCTCTTTCCTCTTCTTTCTCTCAATAGTATCCCTTGGCCAGTCTTTAAACATTCCCTGGGAAACCCTGTTTGCTTGCTAGCTTCAGGCAGCTTGTGAAGAATGTGTAATCCCAGAGGGGTGTTGTTTGAGGGGATAATCCACAAACTTGAACTCCATTTGATAATTCTCTTTATTCTCTCTCCCTTTCCGGAGGAGAAAATGCTGCTCTCTAGTGGAAATGTGGGTGGAGAACCCCCAACCTTCCAGCAATTGGCAGGCTTCCTCCACTGCTGCTTCCTTTGTGAATAAGTCCTAGAGAACAGACTTGTGGGCTGTAGTGTATGGAGTCAAGGGAAAGATGGAGTGGATGCCAGATTTGTAACAGGACACTTGAAATTTGCATCCACTCCCATCTTTCCCAACTCCATATACCTCAACCCACAAGTCTGTTTTCTAGGGTGTCCTGTGACAGAGGTAAATGCAGCAGAAAGATAAATGTAATAAGTCCAGGATGTCCAGTCTCTGATCCTAGGGAGCCAAGTAGGGTAGGGGACCAAAAAGGTCCAGATGACTTGGAGAATTTAGATTGATCTCTGGCATTAAGGGATTTTAGAAAGTATTGGGAGATAGAAATCCTGAGGTCAAAGTCCCTTGGATGTCCCTCATCCTCTCCATCTCTCTGTATATACATACATACATATATATATGTATATACACAGAGAGACACACACATAAATAAAATTTTTCCAGTTACATGTAAAATAATTTTTTACATTTGTTTTTAAAACTTTGCGTTCCAGATTCTCTCCCTTACTCCCCCTCCACTCCCATCCCGTTGAGAAAGCATATGTGAAGTTATGTAAAATATTTCCATAAAAGTCACATTGTAAAAGAAAACAGATCACTATCCTTCCCCCCCCAAAAAAAAACTCAAGAAAAATAAATTTTTTAAAAGTTATGCTTTAATCTGTAACCAGATACAATCTGTTCCTTCTCTGGATATGGATAGCATTTTTCATCATAAGTCCTTCAAAGTAATCTTGGATCATTGTATTGCTGAGAATAGCAAAGTCATTCACAGCTGATCATCCCACAATATTGCTATTACTTTGTACATAGTGCAGAGTACACAGAAAAAATAAAGAAATTTTAAAAAGTATCCTTCAATCTGCATTCAGATACATTTAATTCCTTCTCTGAATATGGATAGAATGTTTCATCATAAGACCTTCAGAGTAATCATGGATCACTGTACTGCTGAGAATAGCAAAGTCATTTTCAATAACATTGCTATTATTTTGTATGCAGTACATTTCACTTTTCTTGAGTTCATGGAGGACTTTCCAGGTTTTTCTGAGAGCATCCTGCTCATCATTTCTTATAAAACAATAGTATTCCATTATAATCACATACAACAATTTACTCAGTCATTTCCCAATGGATAACATCCCCTGAATTCCTAGTTCTTTGCCCTGAGAACCTGGGATGTGTCTAGAGAGCTGGTTTAAGTTTAGGAATCAGATGGGGATTCATGAGTCCTGAGTCCTGAGTTCTTTGTCTCAGCCCTAACCTGGAATTGGGATCCATCCCCTCATCAGGATATTTCTCAGAGCTGCTGCCTTCCAGCTTCCAGAGCTCAGCTGCCTAACTATGCTTGCTGTGAGAGTACTAATTGGAGATCATTGAGGAGGGAAGTTCAATGAGCTGAACACACTCTCAATAATTAGCCCCCACCCATGCTCTCACAAAGCCTTTATTCCCAGGAGTTCCTGGGCAGGTGTGAGGATCAGAGACTTCCTTACTCTTTGTTCTCCCTACAGCTGCTCCGTGTTCCTCTTGGATCAAAATGAGCTGGTGGCCAAGGTGTTTGATGGCGGTGTTGTGGATGATGAGGTAAGGGCTTGTGGGGGTGAGGGCTTGGAGGGGAACACATAGGGATGGAGAACCAGATTCGGTGGGGACGGGGACTTCAGGTAGTTCCTAGCTGATAGATCTTGGTACTCACACCTATTTCCTCCTGTCCTGATTTGACCAGACCTATGAGATACGCATCCCAGCAGACCAAGGGATTGCAGGTCATGTGGCCACCACTGGCCAGATCCTCAACATCCCAGACGCCTACGCGCACCCCCTGTTCTACCGAGGTGTGGACGACAGCACGGGCTTCCGCACCCGCAACATACTCTGCTTCCCTATCAAGAATGAAAACCAAGGTGTGTGTGCCTTCTACACTTCGGGGGTGGGGGGTGCTTCAGAGGATCGCAGGGATTAGCCAGCCCCAAAGGGCTGGAACTGTGGGAGCCATGGGGACCAGGACCTCGAGGCCATGGATGGTGGGAGCTAGGAGGACAAGAGAATGTCTCCCACCCAACACCATCTCTACCCATTCCTCCAGAGGTGATTGGTGTGGCTGAGCTGGTGAACAAGATCAATGGCCCTTGGTTCAGCAAGTTTGATGAGGACCTGGCCACGGCCTTTTCCATCTATTGTGGAATCAGCATCGCTCACGTGAGCTCTGAACCCTACCCTGAAAACTCTTTCCATTCCCAGTTCCTTTGAGTTCTGACTCTTCCCTTTCCCCCTCCCTCCACTCTTCCTCAGACTCAGGAAAAGGGGAAATCCAGCCCTTCTCCAGGCAAGTCAACAAGTCAATAAGCATTTATTAAGCACTTACTATTTTCCTTCCTCTGGCTTTATCTTCCTGTCCCTTGTAACTTTGTAATCTTGGAGTGGGATTGGAGCCCTGGTATCATCCCTACTCCTCTAACTCATCCCTCTTGTCTACTGGATCCAAGGTTGTCCAGTATACTAAGAGTGGTGAAACCCATGAACCAGTCCCAATCATGATACTGACCTTTCTGTGTGATCTTGGACAAGTCACTTCTCCTAAGGCCTCAGACTTCCTCTTTGTGAAAAAAGGATAATGATAATGATCATTTTAACAGTGTGTA
Source organism: Myrmecobius fasciatus (assembly GCA_023553655.1). NCBI lineage: Eukaryota > Metazoa > Chordata > Mammalia > Dasyuromorphia > Myrmecobiidae > Myrmecobius > Myrmecobius fasciatus. Next base: position 37,739 of record JAJPUD010012788.1, on the reverse strand, counting down.
ATAAAATATCTTGTGCCAATCTCCAAAACTGGAGAAATATAGTGCAGACAGGGGTTCTTTTGGCAGAATAATGCTTGTATATGTGTAAAATAAAATATACAGGAGTACCAAGAAAAACAATTATATTTAAAAAACAGTTATCAAAATATTTTATTAAAATAAAGTTTACAAACCCCAGGTTAAGAAACCTTGGTCTAATTAGTAGTACAATTAAGTGGATTTGGAACTAGTAATATGGCTGGACATAGTGGTTATGGTATCAACTTTTAGCTAGGTATTTAGTAGAGTGCTCCAAGGATCTTTGTTTCTTTCAGTCCTGTTTAACATTTGAAAAAATGATTTTGATAAAGATATAGATATAAAATACACAGGAGTATCAAGGAAAACAATTATATTTAAAAAACAGTTATCAAAATATTTTATTAAAATAAAGTTTACAAAGCCCAGGTTAAGAAACCTTGGTCTGATCAGTAGTACAATTAAGTGGATTTGGAACTCGTCATGTGGTTGGACGTAAAGAGTGGGTATGGTATTAGCTTTTAGTAGAGTGCTCCAAGGATCTTTGTTTGGCTCAGTTCAACATTTGAAAAATGACTTTGATAAATATATAGATAATATGCCTATCAATTCAAAACTGAGAAGGTTGACAAACACTTATATCAAAGTATGGAAGAATTAGAATCCCAAAAGATTCAGGTTAAAATGTTGGGTCAAGTCTAGTAACCCATAAATGTGTCAGGGATTGGTTATATCAGTGTGGTCACGCCCTTCACCAGTGCAGATAGCAATCCCTCTAGGCCTCTAATAAAATGGAATTTATTTGAGATAAATATATATAATGCTCTACATTTGGATTCAACAACCAACTTCACAACTGCAGTATGGGGAGGAATATAAGTCAAAAACTGTATCTTAGATTTCCTTACATGTGAAAAGTACTTTATTGAGTACCTCATATTAGGTAATAAGGATTGGGAGATCAAAAAATCTCCCAAGAAAATGGATAGGGAGTTAACAGAATTTGAGGAGAGGAAGAGCTCTACTAATTGAGAGGATGAGGGCAAGCAAGTTGAACCCAAGTTAAATCTTGCTAGGAAAAGAGGTATGGGTAGAAAACCATATGGGGGGGTTGTTTTTTGTGAAAAAGATCTGGAGGTTTTCAACATTATGACCTGGGGACCAGAAAAGTTCACATGATTTTAGAGTGAGCACATCTAGGGTCAGTGTAAGGGAAGTGATGGTGTAGCCTCTGCTTGGATCAGACCATGTGTAGACTATTGGATGGGAGCTCCATTTTAGGAAGGACATCAACAAACTAAATAGTTTCCTTAGAAAAGTGTCTGGGGATTAAAAGGACACTGGAAAATATGTGACTTGGGGATTGTTTGAAAGAATTGGGGATGTTTATCCTAGAGAAGAGAAGCCTTGGAGTGGTGGGAAGTGACATCTGTCTTTGCCATTTTCAAAGAGTGGTCATGTGGAAGAAGGATTTGTTCCAGTAGGCAGAATTAGACACAGGTTGTGTTGGGGCCAGCTTGAAAGAGTTTCAAAGGGATAATTGTTAAATTTTCATTGTGAGCATTTACATCTCACATATGGGCAAACACTATAAATAAGGGCTTGATTTATTATATTATTGATTTTCTAGACATAAGAAAGTGAGGGAGAAAATGTTAATAATTCAGATTGAATTTATGTTGATTTTTTTTTTGGAGAACCGGCTATTAAAGGCTGTATTAGCATACCCTTGATTATCAGCTTCCTCATTCAGCTGCCATCACAGCCAAGTTTCTCTTTTTCTCTCTCTCTTTGTGTTTGTGTCTCTCTGTCTGTCTTTCTCTCTTTCTCACTCTCTCTCTCTTTTTCTGTCTCTATCTGTCTTCTCTTCTTCCTTCACATTATCCTTTTCCTCCTTTTTTTCTCTCTCTTCCTTTTCTTCCATCCCTTTCTTTCTTTCTCTTACTCTATCTCTTTATCTCCCTCCCTCCTTCTCTTCCTCTCTCTCCCTCTCTCTTCCTCCTTCCTTCCTCCTCCTTATCCCTTTCCTTCCCTCTTACTCTCCTTCCCTCTTTCTTTCTCTCCCTCTACCCCTGCTTTGAAGATTGGGTCTTTCTATTTCTCCCAGGCTAGAAATTCAATGGCCAGTCATGGACTCTGTCTTTGTTTATCATCTTGAAAACCTGAGCCTGGTAGCCCCCTACTCCCAAGAGCCTCGCTATTTGGGTGCCAGACTTATTATGAACACTCAGTTGGCTTTGGTCCTACTATGTGTAGGTCAGAGTTCTTGAGCTCAAAAGAGTCATCAACTTTAGCCTCAAAGCAGAGATCATAGGGCATAGATCATCATTCTCAGCTTCTTTTTTGAGAAGTAGGTATTATTGATGTCTTTTGTTTTTTCTATCATCTGTATTCCCACATATATGCATCAATGTATATATATGTGTATATACATATACGTATTATGTATACACACAAAGATATAGATGATGTACTATATATACCCCTCTCATCTCTCAGATTCTGGGCTCATCCCCTGCCTTGATTGTCTCCTTTGGCTGTGAGGAGAGACATCTGAGCACCATCTGAGGACTTTTGTATCCCTTCTCTAGTCTTCATCTCAGCCTCTTTTTCCTAAGGCTCCCAACCCCATTCCCAGCTACCAATCCCGAGTCACATTGCCACCAGGCCAGCCTCTTGGGTGAAAGCCCTAAGAGAGCATCAGTGCATGGGGACAGTTGTTGGCTGGAATTCAGACATCTGGTCCCCTGCCTCCCCCTTCAATAGTATTACCCAAATCTCCCTCCTCCCTTCCGTCCTAAGTATTATTGGGAATAAAATACAAAGGACTGGGGTGGAGGAGGATTATGTGACTTAATTAAGTGCTTAAAAAGGAACAGGAGGACGTGAACATGAGGATGTTCTGAGCAGAAAAACCTGGACTAATGTATTTTTTGATCTTTCTCTACTCTTGAATAAGTGGGAGTGGGAATGATAATAGCAATACCTATTTATTTAGTGTTTATAAAGTACTTCCCTCTCAGTAACATTGTGAGACTAATAATAATAATAATAATAATAATATCTAGTGTTTAAATAGCTCTTCATAAGATTTTTAAAGTGCTTTGCATATATTGGTTCATTTGATCCTCACAACCAACATATGAGTTAGATGCTATTATTAGCCCCATTTTACAGATGAAATGGGTGGCAGAGAGTGGGTGACTTGCTCAATCTAGGAACTGTCCAAGTTGGGATATAAATCTAGAATTCCTGAGTCCAAACCAGGCCCTCTTTCATGGCTCCCTGTTGTGGAGGAATGGATGGGTTGGATGATGGATTCTCTTTAAGTTTCCATTACATGCTCCCTCTTCTTTTCTCAGTCTCTCCTATACAAGAAAGTGAATGAAGCCCAGTATCGGAGCCATTTGGCCAATGAGATGATGATGTATCACATGAAGGTAAGGTCTTCCCCGTCCCCTCACCTACCGTCTGCAGATGAGTGACTCAGAGCAAAAAGGGGAGGAGCCAGCATTCCCAGGGGACTCCCACCACTTAAGGAGACAAGGGCTACACTGGGAGAGGTCCAAGTTGAAGGCAGGACACTCAGGCCAGCTTGGTGTTTGAGGAGAATGGTGGAATCTGTCAGAGGACTGAACAACGAAGCCTTTAGTGTGTTTGTATAGAGTGGTATTACATGGTAGAGCTACTTAAGTCTCATGTTTGGGGAGGGCAAGCCTTATATGGACTGAAGATTTGTTTAGATTTAATTAGATATTTATTTTAAAATATATTAGGTCTTATTATACCTATTTATTTATGTATACTTTCTAATGATCAGAACTGTCCAAAAGTGCAAAGGCTTGTCCTGGAGGTAATGAGCTCTTTAAGGAGCAACTAGAACCTACTTGTTGGGAATGTTGTAGGAGAGATTCTTTTTTTGGGTAAGCGTTAGCCCAGACTTCTCTGGCCCTGGTTCCTTCTGGCCCTGAGATTCTAGGCAAAAGGACTCAGCTAGGGCTTCTTAAACTTTTTTCTACTCTCAACCCCTTTTTGCTTGAGAAACTTTTACATGACCCTAGGCATATAAGTATATAAAATAGGAATACACACCAAACATTTATTGATAATAAATCATAATTTTGGTTATTAAACCTGAATTTAAATCTCTCCCTACATTCAGTTAAGCAATCCCATATGGGGTTATAATCCACAGTTAAAGGAGCTTTGACAAATGAGAGTATCTTAAAAGGAAGAATATATCTTGTACTTTTGGGTGTGGTAATGTAGCTATAAGAGTTTGGATTTACTGATTTATTTTTGCATTAGTATTCCTTCTCAGTTTTCTTTCATCTTCTCTCTACTGTCAAAGATCCTAGCATTGTAATGATCAACACTGTCTCACATCTGCCCTAGTTTAAGGGAGGGAAGAAGTCTTATATACCACAGCACCTCTGTGAAGGACAGTGAAGGATCCTGCCCTGTGCTTCAGGCTGTAGCTCCCAGAATACCAATTCTTCCTCTCTAAGCCAATTTAGGAAACCTTTCATATGATTCCAGGTCTCTCACTTTTCATTTTCTTACTCAAATTCCCTGATTTTTAAATACCAATACAAGACCCCCAAACCTCAAGATGTTCAGATCCTGAGCCTATCTGTCCCCTTGGGCTTAGAGATCTAGGAAACAGTGGATAGGAGAACTGGTCCAGAGTCAGGAAGTAGGGCAGCCCCTTCCTCAAGGAACTCACCTTCTATTGGGAGAGACAAACAAGTATGAAAGGTTTCAGCTACAAGTTAGATGGGAAAAACCTGTGATCCTTAGGGTGCGGCAGCAAAGTAAGCGATAATGCTCTTTTTTAAAGCTATTTTCACCATTAAATCACGTGATTTTATGATGATAGGCTTTCTTAGTTGTTCTATGCAGGTACAATTTCTCCCATCTTGATCCTTTCGTAGCCAGAAAAAGTACTCATCTCCAAGTAGAATGAAGGACCTCTTCTTAAAAAATAAAGTTTATATTTTTATTTTCCCTAGTTACATATAAAACTTTTTTTACATTTGCTCTTAAAACTTTGAATTTCAGATTCTCTCCCTCCCTCCCCATCTCTTCACCCTCAATGAGAAGGCACATGCGGTTATACCAAACATTTCCATAAAAGTCATATCGTGAAAGAAAACAGATCTCTAACCCCCCCAAAAAAACCCTCAAGAAAAATAAAGATTAAAAAGGACATTTCATCTGTATTCAGAGATAATTAGTTCCTTCTTTGGATATGGATAGCATTTTTTCATCACAAGTCCTTCAGAGTAGTCTTAAATCATTGTATTGCTGAGAATAGCAAAGTCATTCACAACTGATCATCCCACAACATTGCAGTTACTCTGTATACAGTACATTTCACTTTGCTTGAGTTAGTGGAGGACTTTCCTTTTCTGAGAGCATCTTGCTCATTATTCCTATAAAACAATAGTATTCCATCATAATCACATGCCATAATTCATTGAGTTGTTCCCCAAATGAATGGCTCAATTTCCAATTTTTTGCCCCGAGAAAAGAACTGCTATAAATATTTTTGTACTTATAGGTCCTTTTCCTTTTTTAAAAAATCTCTTTTTGGAATTCATGTATAGTAGTGATATTGTTAGGTCAAAGGATATGCATGATTTTATAGCCCTTTGGGCGTAATTCATATCTTTTGATCATTTATCAATTAGGAAATGGGTTTTTAAAAAAATAAATTTGACTTAGTTCCCTATTCATTTCAGAAATGAGGTCTTCATCAGAGAAATTGACTTCAAAATTCTTTTCACAATTACTATTGACGACTATTTTCTCTCTCTTTATTCTATTCTCTCTCTCCTTTCACCCTGACCTTCCTCAAAAGTATTTTGCTATTGACACACTCTCCCACAATGTGCCCTTTCTCTATTACCTTCCCCCCTTCTCAAATCCCCTTCCTCTCCTACTTTCCATGAAGAGAGATTTCCAAATCCATTTTGAATGTGTATGTTACTTCTTCTTTGAGCCAATTTTAATGAGTAGAGCTTATTCACTTTTCCTCCCCTATGTCTCTTCCCTCCACTGTAAAACTTTTTTCTTGCCTCTTTTATGGTAGATGATTTTATGTCACTCCATCTTTCCCATTCTCCAAGTACGTTCCTCTCTCATCCCTTAGTTTTATTTTTTTAGATATTATCTCTAATAAAGGACCTCTTTAGCCCCATCTCATCCCCTCAAATTTGAAATTAACCAACCTGGATGGACTGGATTAGTCTCATTTTATTCTATCATCTTTGTCTCACTCAGTTAACAAACATTTATTAAGCACCTACTATATGCTAGGCACTTTACTAGGTGTTAGGAATACTAAGGCAAAATAAAACAGTTTTCTGCTTTCAGAGAGGTTCCATTCTTTTGGGGAAAACAATACCAATACAAGACCCCCAAACCTCAAGATGTTCAGATCCTGAGCCTATCTGTCATATACATGCATCCAAAATAAAAACAAAATAATTTGAGTTTTTTGGTGGGGGGGGGGAGATACCAGTAGGCAGAGAGACAAGAAAAGGCTTCATATTGGAGGCATCATGATCTAGAGAAGGAAATGGTCAATCACTTTATTATCTTTGCTAAGAAAACCCCAAAATGGGTTTAAGAAGAATCAGATATAACTGAACACCACCACTGTCACCACCTTCATGGACAACAGAAGGTGATGTTGGAGCTGAGTTTTGAAGGAAATTAGCTATTCCAGGAGTCTGGCTCTTACACTCGAACTTCCATATAACAAACTTGTTAGGCAAACTTGTCAACTTCATTTTATGGGATTTATAATCAGAAGGGACCTTAAAGATTTACCTGTATATCCCCAGTCTTTTACAGATAAGGAAAATAAAGGGCAGTGGTTGGGGTGGAGGGAGCTTGTCTAAGAGACACATAGGTAATAACATTTTTGAAATCAAATGCAATGTTCATTTCATTCTTCCATAAAGCAAGGGTTATTGGCTCCCTTTTACAGATGAGGAAACTGAGGTATAGATCTTTAAAAAGATATTAATCTCTTTGGTTTTTTATAATATCTACATCTGAAAAACTTTAATTAGTCTCACTTAACTAGTTCACTCAGGTTCATTCACTAATGAACCTCATGAGACAAAATTTTTTAGATATAATTAATATGTTAGAACTGAGTTTCAAACTCAGGTCTCTCTACTGAAGGAATACCACTGTTTCCTTACTTGTGGTTGGCTGGAGAGTATTTAGGAAGGGAGAAGATATTTTTACATTATGGTTCCCAGCCCATTTGAGTGATGATGTGATGAATGAGGAAAGGGGTCCTTGGTGCCCTAAACTGTCTCTCTTAGGTCTCAGATGATGAATACAACAAACTCCTTGGAGATGGGATCCAGCCTGTCTCTGCCATTGACTCCAACTTTGCCAGTTTCACCTATACCCCACGTTCTCTCCCTGAGGATGATACTTCCATGGTGAGCTCACCCCTCCTTCAGGCACAGTTGATGGGTGGTCCCAATCTGCCACAGGAGTGGGAGATGTGTAACAAGAGGGACTTGGTTCAGATAAATGGGCCATGAAGGGTTGTCCTGGGACATTGGGAGTAGCCTTGCTCCAGGATCCAAAGGAAAAAACTAGGACTAACCAGTAGGGAAAATTTTAAAAATAGGTAGGCACATTTCATCATCATGGAAGAAAGAACTTCCTAACAATTAGAGCTATTTCACAATGGTCTTAGCTGACTTGGGAGATAACTCTGGTGTTAGAAGGTCTGTACAGAATCTGGAGAGTCACTAGTTGGAGAGGCTATAGAGGGAGTCCTGCCTGGGAGAATGGGGAGAAGCATATGGGACTAAGTGTGGTTTCAGTGGTCTCTTCCAATTCTGTGGGGTCCAGGGAAAGAGTATTGGGAAAGGGGGAATGCTATCAGCCTGCTGACCTACCTCTTTACTCTCAAGGCCATCCTGAGTATGCTCCAGGACATGAACTTTATCAACAACTACAAGATTGACCGACAGACACTGGTCCGGTGTGTGCTCTGTCTCACTAATTCCCTGTGGGGGTGGGGGAGTGGGAGGGAGATTTGGCCCTTGTCCTTAGGGAGCCTCTGTCTAGAGGAGGAGAGTCTTCCTGCCCTTGGGAGACCCTAGTGTGAGATGAGGTGACCCCTGCCCTTGGGAGTCCCTAGTGTGAGGGGTAAAGTGGCCCCTGCCCTTGGGGGCTCCTAGTATGGGGGGTGGGGTGACCTCTGCCCTTGGGAGTCCCTATTGTAAGGGGTCAGTTATATTCACTGCCCTCAGAAAGTCTACAGAGTGAGAATAGGATGAGAACATGATAGGAGCAACCCAAGAGAATTTCCTAAAGATGGGTGAATAATGCTGAGCCCCTTCTGGTGCCTTGTTCCTGTATAGGTTCTGCCTGATGGTGAAGAAAGGTTACCGAGACCCTCCCTATCATAACTGGATGCATGCCTTCTCTGTCTCCCACTTTTGCTACCTGCTCTATAAGAATCTGGAGTTGTCCAAATATCTGGAGTGAGTGGTCCCAACCCCCAGATCCAAAAGTTTCTCTTCCAGAGCCACTCAATTCATCTGAGGGAACCTCTGAGGCTCAGTAGGGGTAAAGCACTTCACCCATGGAGGAGGGGGCAGAGTGTAGATCTGATCTCAAATACTCTGATTCAGAATGCTTGAACAGGAGAGAAATTTAGTTTAAAGATGATCTGGCTCTGTTCCACCATTTACAGATGAAGAAACTGAGACCTATATAGGAACCAAAAGTCAGATAGTGGCAGGGGTAGAACAGGGCCAGCTTCTTCCCTCCCATTCAATAGTTCATTTTCCACTGTGAGCATTAATACCTTGGAGATCAGCTTTCCATTTAGTATTTTGTTGATTGTCAAGGTCACAGATATCAAAGATGCAGCAGGCTGGAAGTAGAATAAAATGCATTGGGAGATATTTAACAAAGTACATAAAATATAATAAAACACAGGCATGTGCATTGTAAAACTAAGCCAGTCTGCAGCCTGCAGAGTCCTTATGTATGGAGTGATGACTGCTTTTTCCATCTGAGGTATTACTTGTCTAGATTTAAGAAAGTTATGGGAAAGATCGTAATGCATCTGAAAACGCTCTCATCTGGAAGGTTCAGGCTGGACTTCCTGGAGAAGGCAGGGTCTTGAAGGACTAAGGAAGGGCTTTGTGGAGGCTCTATCCTGTCAGACTTCCCCTTCCCCTTTCCTTAGAGAGTGGGAGGGACAGAGAGGAGGCTACATTGGCTTCCCTCTGAGGGTCTCTTCTCCTGCCTCAGTGACATCGAGATCTTCGCCTTGTTTGTTTCCTGCATGTGCCATGACCTGGACCACAGAGGCACCAACAATTCATTTCAGGTGGCCTCGGTGAGCCTCTGTCCCCTTGGGGCTTCAGCCCTTCCCCTGAGGAGTACAGTGGAGTGCTTTAGCTTTCTCTAACCAGTCATGAGGTGGAAGCTCAAAGGCTTGATCAGGGCAGGCTTCCCAGAGGAGAGGGTGCTGGCTGTGAGAAAAGGGTGACCAGCCCAGCTTGGAGACATGAAGAGGGTGACAGGAGGGACGTTTCTGGGGCCGGGTGGATAGCCAGGAAAAGGCTTGTTCTGGGAGATAGAGGAGATGTGGCTGCTCTAGGGCTGGGGCTGATAGCCAGATCCCCTGGGGTATTTTTCAGAAATCTGTGCTGGCTGCGTTGTACAGCTCCGAAGGCTCCGTCATGGAGGTAATATTATAAAAATGACTTCCTTGCCAGTTGCTTTCCTCCTAACAGCTCTATGAGGTAGGTGATGTAAGTATGATCATGCTCATATTAAAAAAGAGGAAACAAATCCAGAGAGTGGAAGTCCAGAGCCTCAGTGGGAAGACGGGGACTTGAACCCAGATCCTCTGCTTCCAAGATTGAGCTCCTTTTCCTTCCACATGCTGCTTGCTCCCTATCTGAACCCACAGACTTCTCCTTGGAGCTGGCATAAAACCATGCAACCTTTCTTCTTTCTTTTTATTCTTCCCAGCTAGCTCAAGAAAGCCATGGGTTGTTCTCTACTTCCATCTTCATCTTTCCCTTCTTCCTCACACCTCTACCCCCCAACCAACTCAGCACCCAGGGAGAGAGTTTACAGAATAAGTCTCATTCATGTCTCCCTGGGAAATAGACTTTGGGAATATTATAGGATAGTTTTAGAGCTAGAAAGGATCTTAGAATTCATTCCCCTGTTTTATTGGGGCATCTGGATGATGCAGTGGACAGAGCATTGACCCTGGGATCAAGAGGACCTGGGTTCAAAACTGAACTCAGACACTTATCACTAGTTATGTGACTGAACAAATCACCTAACTGCAATTGCGTCTGAAAACAAAACAGAAATGTTTTATTAATATTTTGATTTCTTTTTTAAACTTTCTTCCAAATAACATCTCACCATTCTCCTTCCCTTTCCTTTTCCACCTTCTTTCTTCAGTAAGGAAACAAACTTGGGACCCAGACGGTACCAGTGACCAACCCAAAATCACCTAGTCAGGGTCAGGGTTAGGATTTGAATGCATTACTTTTTCCTGTATGCTATGTGACTGCCCCAGAACTGATTTCAGACCAAAAGGAACTAGGAGGACTTCGTGGAGTATAGATGATAGTCTGTTCTACCTCTGACCAATGGGAAGGAAGTTAGAATAGATGGAAGGCAGCATAATGTAGAGAATAAATACAAAGTATTTATTAAAGTATACAAAGTACAAAATAAAGTACAGAACACTGTACTTCACACCAAGCAACTTGCAATGGAGTAGGGAGCTAAATCAAGCCTGCTGTTTTCAAACTGTGCAAGCTTTTCTGTGCTTCGGTTTCCCCATGGGTCAAATGAAGGAACTAGAAGAGGCTTCTTGGGAGGGAATGGATTCTCAAATTATACAGAGTGTGAAGCTGGGATGACCACTTATAATTAACCTGAGGCTCTCAGGGCTAGAGCTGGAAGGGACCTCAGAGGTCCAGAGTCCAAGCCCCTCATTTTACAAGCTAAGAAGGTAGATGGTGTGCTAACTTTCCACAGAGGCAGATTTCAGAATGGGGATCTCTCTCAACTCATACTCCAGAATGTGGAGGAAACAGTTAACAAGGGTTCCTCATAGCTTGGAGATTCTGAGAAATTCAGACATCACTGAGAGGGTGGAAGAAATACATTTATTTCAAGGGATGAGATACACTTTCTTGAATGATAAATGGAGACAGCTTCTAATGAAGCCAAAAAAATTTGAAGTAGGGGAGTCAGAACTTGAACTCAGGTCTCCTGCTCCTCAAACCAGAGCTCCTTTTCCTTCCATGTACTCCTATTTCCTCCCTTTCCTTATGCACAATTCCCCTGGCTGACATAACACTCCCAGAGATCCTGTGGGTCAGTCTAATTTTTTCTTTTTCTTTTCCATCATTCACCAAATCTTATTTTCCCAGTTGACTTAGTGGCCAGACCAACCCAGTGCTAGCAACCCATGTTTCTTTGGCTAGAATGAGTCTTAGCATCTTGTCTTGGGAGGGGGGAAGGAGGACAATGGGACAAAAGCATCCAGATGTATACTTGCACAGTACCCCATCCCTACCTCTTTTTTCCCCACAGAGACATCACTTTGCTCAGGCAATCGCCATCCTCAACACTCAAGGTTGCAACATCTTTGATCATTTCTCCCGGAAGGTAACAGATAGTCAGTCCTGGTGTGTGTGTGTGTGTGTGTGTGTGTGTGTGTGTGTGTATGTGTGTATGTATCCTAGGGTTTGCAGGAGGAGATGGAGGGCATCTCAGAGTGGGGAGAGGAAAGTGAGGAAGGCAGCATTAGGGTTGGGGCACAGAGTATGAAGGGTGGGAGATCTGGGGGCCTGAGGGAGGTAGACTGTGACCTAGTGCCCATCTCCTGGCCACCACAGGACTACCAGCGGATGCTGGATTTGATGAGAGACATTATCTTGGCTACAGACCTAGCCCACCACCTGCGCATCTTCAAAGATCTCCAGAAGATGGCTGAAGGTATACTTTTTAGAGACTCAGGTGTTAGGGGTGCTTCCCACCCTTCCTTTGTACTCCTTAGAAACTTTGTGGATATTAGAGGTGGAGGTGATAAGTGGGATGGAGGAGAAACTAAATGATGATTTGGAAGCTAGCATCCATTTGGCCTGGAGGAAGTAGGTGAGGAAGAAGAACCTTTTGTACAGATGTGCTTTGGGGTTTTAGGCCCCTGATCTCCATCACCTCCTGAGACATCAACTTTTCCTTTTAGCACTTTCCCAAGAGACATTCACTTTCTAATCCTCTTCTACTTTTCACTACTTTCTAAAGACCCTTAATCTCTGAATCCCAACTCTAGGCATCCCCTGCATCTCAAGATTGGCCTCCGAGACTGCTTGGATCCAAGCTTTACTCTATCAGGCCTTGGTCAACTTCCCCCCTCCCCTGATACAGTCACCTAACTGGACATCCTTAGCACACCATCATCTGTTCCCCTCTCCCTCTTCTCCATCGCCTCTGTATCCTCTATACTTGAGTATTTTCTTGACTTAATTAATAAAGAAAAAAGAATAGAGAGATGGAAGGATTTAGAGATGATACACCAGAAATGCATACATGAGAAATCCCCACCACAGAGTCATAAACAGCTCTGCAAGGGGGAATCTTAGTGTCTAACCCCCTCATTTTACAGAGGAGCATATGAGATTTAGGGAGGATGTTAATGGTCCATGGTCATGTATATAGTAAGTGTGACAGTGGGGATTTGAACTTGGGTCTTATTGCATAGGCTCACTTTGGCCCAGTGCAAATTTGGCTTCCCTTCAGAGCCCATTTAAGGCAGTGTTAGGGCTCACCTCCCACTCTGGCTCTGAGTTCGCTTGGCCAATTAGGAAGTCTCCTGATGGTTTTGTTCTTTACCCACAGTGTTGGGTCATCCTTCAGATGAGAGAGCCCATGAAGGAACAAAAAGAGAATGGGGCAGTTTTAATCACCTGGAAGTAATGGTGGAAACAGTGATGGGTTTTGAATCTGAAGACCTGGATCCAAATTCCACCTCTGACACATTTCTTGTGTTGATGTTGAGCAAGTCATTTTATAACCTCTGAGCTTCAGTTTCCCCATTAGTATCATGCAGAGGATTGATGAGCTGTTATGACCAGAAACATCCTCTCCCTTCTCATCTCCCTGATGATAAGCCATGAGATGAGGGAAATGTCACAGTGTTCATCTCAGGCTCAGGCCTGGAAGCTTGTCCAGCTTGCTAATATCTGTCATAACCTGGGCTTGCCTGCTTCAGCAGGATAAAAGTCCTTTGAGAGTGAGGATATCTGTGTGTAAGGGCAAAGAACTAGTCTGTGACCACCAGGTGTCCACATCACACCCATGACTACAGAAGTGGTCTCTTATAAGAAAGTGGACAAGGCTTTGTTCCATAGGTGCAAAGGAAATTTTTTTAATTTTAATTTTGGGGAGGCATTGTGCCTTCTCCTCCAGGGAATGCCCCCCAATATTGTGTGTCTTCCATTTTCTACCTGCAGTGGGTTATGACTCAAAGAATAAACAACACCACAGCCTCCTGCTCTGCCTGCTCATGACTTCTTGTGACCTCTCAGATCAGACCAAAGGCTGGAAGACCACGAGGAAGATTGCAGTGAGTGCCCCTTCTCCCCCTTTCCCAGGAGGCAGCATGTTTGCATCCTGCAGCTCAATATCCTTTCCCTGAGAAGGGATCTGAGGCAGATGGCTCTGCTCTCCATGCTGGGCTTTGCCACTCTGAGATAAAGGGCGTGATCCTTTAGAGCAGACAGAGCATCTGAGTTAGAGCTTGAAGGCCCCAGTGGATTTCTGCCAGTGAAGCTGGGATTACAGTGGGCAGGGGTCACACTATCATGCCAACCAAACATATGAGGAAGGCTATCAGTAGTGAATGTGGAAAATCACTTCTATTACAAAGAAAAAAGAGATGTTAAGTGCTACCATGGACAGGGCCATGGGGTGTGCTATGATATAGGAAAAACAGACTGGTAAGAGATGCCTCCCATCCTTGGAGAGCTCCCAGTCTTGACAGAGAATCAGACAGAGAACGCTGTAATAACAAATGGGGATCAGAAAGGGTGAGGACACTTACGTGGCTAGAGGAGATCAGAGAAGACTTAGTGGACATCTGTACTATGCCTTGAAATATTGATATATTGATAGGAGAAGCATCCCCCACAGAAGAGGGAGGAAAGCATTCTCAGGATGAGCAAATTGTGGTCCCACAATCCCTTGAGCTGAATATTAAAGCTTAAAGGGATTTTAGGCATCGGACTTGGACAGATGTGGGTTTAGATCCCAGTTCTGCTATTTATTTGACAGTCAATAAACATTTATTAAGGGCCCACTAAAAGTCAAGCACTGTGCTGAGTGCTGAAGAAACAAAGAAAGGCAAAAGCCATTCTTACTCTTTCGATGCTCCTAAGATGCTCTAATGGGGGAGGTAGCATGCAAACTAGTCATGAATTTTTATATGGAGATATAAATATATACATGATGTGTGTACACACATATGTACATACATATATGTGTGTATATGTAAATTTATATATATATATATACACATGCACTTCCATATATATATATACATATATATGTATAGGTGTGTGTGTCTGTATAAGGAGATTCTCACAATGGATCCTGTAAGATTAGTCCAAAGAGTGCTTCAGGAGTTTGACAGGAAGAATAATAATATTATAAGATTTACTATCCCTTTGATCTTATTAATAGTTAAGAAAAAATGGATCACTAATGTAATGCAGACATATACACATGTGTATTACTAAACTAAACCTAGACTGCATTGTACATAGTATACATATAGTATATCTTTATATTTATGTATATGAACAGCTAGGTGGTGCAGTGGATAGAGCATTGGGCCAGGAGTCAGGAAAAGTTCTTGAGTTCAAATATGACTCCTTAGGTGTATGATGCTGGTCAAGTCACTTCATCTCATTTGCCTCAGTTTCCTCATCCATAAAAGGAGCTGGAGAAGGAAGTGGCAAACCAGTCTAGTATCTCTGCCAAGAAAACCCCAAATGGGATTGTGAAGAGTTGGACATGACTGAAAAATGACTGAATTTGTGTATATATGCAATACATATATGTATATATACACATGTAAATGTGTACATGTACATGCATATATGATAAAGTGGAGATAACCAACAGAGGGAAGACTCTAAAATAAAGAGGGATCAAGAAAGGTTTCCTGCATAAGATAAGATTTTAGTTGGGATTTAAAGGAAACTATGACGTGAGGCAAGTCATTTCCCCTTTATTGTAAGCATATTTTGCCTCTTTAGAATGAGGAATTAGACTAGATAATCTCTTAAGGTCCTTAAAGTTTTTAATTAATTATTTTATATTTAATTTACTTATATTAACTAATATTTTGATTAGCAAAAATCTACTCTATCTTTCTCTCATCTTCCCCACCCTCAATTAGGAGAAAGGAAAAACAAAATCTTGGTAACAAATATACATAATCAAGGAAAATAAATCCCTGTGTGGACCATGTTTCAGCCTGTATATTGAGTCTCCTTCTCTTTTAAAAGTGCAGGCTATGTCATGGATTCTTGACTCCTAGTTGGTTATTGCAGTCATCAGAATTCACTAAGGTCTTTTCCAGGCCACATCTGGAAATCTTATGATCATGGAATTAAATCTTTCTAATTTTACTGAGGAGGAAACTGAGGCACAAAAAAGAAATGGCTTGCTTGGAATCACAATTTAAGGGGCAGAGCTAGACTTGTCTCCTGATTCCTAGGAGTTCAAGGTGTTTTCTCATCTATCGATCAGTCCCTCTCATTCTGAAGGGGTCACAATGTTGCCAAGAGGAGCCCTGAGATCAGACTAAGGGACCCCAGTTTG
This sequence comes from Myrmecobius fasciatus, assembly GCA_023553655.1. Taxonomy (NCBI): domain Eukaryota; kingdom Metazoa; phylum Chordata; class Mammalia; order Dasyuromorphia; family Myrmecobiidae; genus Myrmecobius; species Myrmecobius fasciatus. The sequence goes on along the minus strand of JAJPUD010012788.1, from coordinate 21,800 downwards.
GTCCCTGAAACAGGCTTAGTTTCTTGGGGAACAGAGTGGGGAGACTCAAGGACATTTGAGAGTTCACAGGTCTGCATTATGCTTTCAGGAGCTGATCTACAAAGAATTCTTCTCACAGGGAGACCTGGTATGTATGTCTTCCCACCTTACCCACAGGTCAAATGGCTGGCAGGAGCTGGAATTCTCAACCTAACCCTGCCCTGGTTATGGCCAGAGTTCTAGAGCTCTGGGGAAACTTTGGGGAGAAGGGAGGCTGGTCAGAGCTCTCCCAGACTCAGTTAACTCCCTACTCAGTGTTTGGTGGAAGGCAGCTGAAGACCAGGAAGGGAGCAATAGGAAAGAAATGTCTTGATTTAGAAGGTTCCTAAGGTGAGAAAGGACTCCTGCTCCCAGAGAGCCTATGGCTTGTGAGGGGAAACATAGATAATATCTTTAGGGAGTTCCTAATCTGAGGGGGAGTCAGGACATCTACCCATAGGGAATTCCCAGAATCCCTAGGCAGAAAGAGGGGCTCATCCCAGATTTCAGTGAGGGGAGGCCTGACTTGTGGGAAGTTTCTAGTCTCTCCAAACAGATTTAATTGGGTAGCCATTCTAGGATACGGGAAGGGCAGGGGCCTGGGACAAAGCTGGTGCCGGTTGTGTTTCTTCCAGGAAAAGGCCATGGGTAACCGGCCCATGGAGATGATGGACCGAGAGAAGGCTTACATCCCTGAGCTCCAGATCAGTTTCATGGAGCACATCGCCATGCCTATCTACAAGTAAGTACCTGGCAGCCTTGCCTTCCTGTGTCCAGGGCTTGGGAGAGGGGCCAGAGGTAGCAGTTGAATAGGATTCAATTTGGCAAACCTCAATCACTTGTCTAGTGTATGCTGTTACAATGATGGGGGGGAGGGAGAAAGAGAGAAGGAAGGAGGGAGGGAGAGAGAAAGAGAGAGAGAGAGAGAGAGAGAGAGAAAGAGGGAAAGAGGGAGAGATAGAGACACAAAGAGACAGAAACAGATAGACATTCAGAGACAGAGAAATAGAGACAGAGATAGAAACAGACAGAAACAAAGACAGAAATAAGAGAGAATGAAGAAAGAGAGAGACAAAGGAAGAAAGGGGGAGGAGAGAGAATGAGAAATTGAGAGACACAGAGAAAGAAAATGAGAAACAGAAAGAGGGGAGAGGGAGGAAGGGGGAGAGAGACAGAGACAGAGAAATAGAAAGACTCAGAGATAGAGACAGAGAAATAAGAGAGAATGAGGAAAAAGAGAGAGACAAAGGAAGAAAGGGGAGAAGAGAGAAAGAATGAGAGATTGAGAGACACAGAAAAAGAAAATGAGAAACAGAAAGAGGGGAGAGGGAGGAAGGGGTAGAGAGAGAGAGGGAAAGAGAGAGGGGGGGGAGAAAAAGAGAGAGAGAGAGAAAATGTGTTATTCCTCGAGTCAGGAAGCTCAGTCCTCTATTGGGAAGTTAGGGGAAGGGAGATGATAAGTATGCATGATTGTAATACCAAGCAGAAAGCATGAGGGAGCCCCACGTTGCAGCTGCATGGCTGTGAGGGGACAAAAAGGAGGAAAGGATTACTTCTAAGGGCAATAGTGATCAGGAAGGCTTTCCTAGATCACACAGGTCACACTCAACCTGAGTCCTAAAAATGGGTGAAATTTTAGCAAGTGGTGATGGAGGAGGGGAAGATACTCCAGGAATGGGGATATGACATGAACAAAGGCGTGGAGGCCAGAAAGTTCAGTATGTTCAGGAAAGGAGAGATCGCCCATTTCTCCTTGAACAGATGCAATATATGATGATGAGGAAGAGAGGAGATTGGGCCATGACTGAAAAGTCTGGGAAGGGAGCGTAGAACAGTGGGAAGAGGGACAGATTCAAATCTTATCTGTGCTAGTTATCATCCAAGGGACTTTGAGCAAATCATTGACCCTCTCTAGCCTGTTTTCTCATATGTAAAGTGAGGAGGCACTGAGCTGGATGTGCTCTGATTTCTGTGGGAACTGTGGCAAGTTCCTGAGAAGGGGAAGGGCTGATGTGCAATGGAGGAGGGGATGGATGGGCTACAAGGAGGATGCTGCATTTGACCAGACAGAAGGAGCTGAAACTTGAAGCTTAGTTGGGGCCTCTGGGAGTAGAGAAGAAGGGATGGGTGTAGAGATATTGGGAAAGAAAGGCCAGAATTTGGAGGCTGATTTGATGCAGAGAAGGGGCAGGGGGAGGTGATGAAGAATGGATTGTTAGGAGGGAGTGGGTTTGGGTTGTGAGGGGGTGCAGTTAATACCTTAAAGGCTCCCCTCACTCTGCAGCTCTTAATGGAGGGGTCTGCTCTCTGGGGGTTCCTGCTCAGTCTTATCCTTTCTCGTCCCTCACTCCACAGACTGCTGCAGGAGTTGTTCCCCAGAGCCTCAGAACTGTATGAGCGGGTTGCTACCAACCGGGAACAGTGGACCAAGGTATCACATAAATTCACCATTCGAGGCCTGCCCAGCAACAATTCCCTGGACTTCCTAGATGAGGAATATGACATTCAGGAGCCTGGGGATGATGGTGACAAGGTCAATGGGTGCTGCAAGCTGGACACAGAAGAGTGAGAGATACTCTCCCCTTCCCTCTGGGGTCTGGGAAGGGAGGAGCAAAAGAAAGGATGTTCCCACTGTCCCTTACCCTCATCCTTCTATCCCCAACCCGGAGACCCCTTTTTAAAATCCGTCCTTAGCTTCTGGCTTGGACGGTCATGTTTATTTAAGATATCCTAGATGCCATCCTCTTTGCCCCCACTCCCAGCCAGGAACTGTGGGGGCTTTAGGGGTGACATGGCATCAGCTCTCAAGATCCCTCTCTCTAGGGGCACCTTGGATCCTGGCTGCCCTTTGGACTGGATCTCTGTAATAATCCTTTGTGCGGACTCACTTACCATTCACCTTGTCCCTTAGGGCAGCCTGGGTGATTTCCCCAATGTTACCTTGGCTGTGGGCTCCTCCTGGATCTCTGGGGGATTTGAGAGGGAGGCCTGTGGTCATTATGGATCTGGCCTTCCAAGGGTTCAGTTGAGCCTTAGTGGAGGGATAAGAGCAGGGAGAAGAGGAAGTAATCAAGTTTATTATTGACTTGGGAAACTGAGGAGTAAAAATCAGGAGGACAGAGCTGATTCTCCCATCCAACTCCCTTTTTTATAGAAGAGGAAACTGAGAAAGGGATTTGTCCAAAGTCACAAGGGTGGTTAAATGGCAGAATTGGAATTTGAACTCAGGTCCCCTGACTCCCAAGTCCAGGTTCTTTCCATGTACCATGCTTTGTCCCATATGTGGGATAAATCTAGCATGATTGCTAGAGGGGTTTAGTGCTCTAAAAGTCACAGAGCACTTCCTGCACCACCACCCTATAAGGCAGGTAGTGAAAGTACCCTTTTATAGATGAAGAGACTGGGTCTCATCATGGTTGCCCAAGGGTCCTCACAACTAAATACTGGAGAGATGATCTGAGCCCAGACCTGTCCAGACTCAAAGTCCATTGCTCTTTCCAGGACACCACACTTCTTCTTGTGAAGACAGGGTACTGGGTGCGAGACCCTCTCCTCCACCCATCCTGAGACCCGTCTCTTTTGATATCCCTGAGGCTGCTCTAATAAGGCAGCTCTCAGAACTTACTCTCCATCCTCGAAGTTCAGGGGAGAGACCCCGCCATCCCCAAGAAGGAGGCTACTGCCTCTTTCCACCATCTAGGCTCAGGGATGCATTCCCTGGATGGGAGCAGGTCCATTTCCCCACCTTGCCCAGGGACAGAAGGGAAGCAGTTTATCATGGCTGGGAGTGGATCGAGTAGAGGATGGAGCGTCCTCCTTCTGCTCTCTCTCCTCCCCCTCCAAAGGGCTTCAGGCTGGTCAGTGGCCAGAGAGGCAATATGATTTCTAGAAGTGGCAGTGGGAAGTGAAGTGTCCTAAGTTCTGGGATGGATTCTATCACTGACTAGCTGGGCATCTTGCTTAGATTCAGAGGTGGGAATTTCCTTATCTACAAAGGGTAGTGATGGGTAGGAAAAGGGTTGAACTTGGTGGTTTCTAAGGCTAGAGCCACATTTCTGTGGCTTTGTGGAGACCCAGGAGGGAGGTCTCATCACACTTGGACAGCTTTCCAAGAAATGGTCTCTGTCCCCAGTGGATCCCAGAGACCAGAGCACATCCCCATCACACCAGGAGTTCTTAGACTTTTAAGTACAAACCCTGGCCAATGAGCAGGAGCCCTGGACTTCTCCACTCTCATTTCTCCCCGGACAAATCATTAGCTTCTCAGGCCTGGGATCTCCATCCCTTCCTTGCAGCCATCCAGAGAGAGGGACCCAGTCCTCGAGCCCCTCTGGGCCTTGCTGCATATCTGTGACTTCGGCCACAGCTGGGACTGGACTCTTCTCTGTCCTGAAGGCCATATACAACCCCCTTCTCCTTTCCCCCTCTGGCCACTGCCCAAGGGCCTGGGGAGATGCCGTAGGAAAGAAACATTCGGCACTCCCGTCCCCATCCCCGTTTCTCTCTTTTTCTGTCTTGTCTCTGTCAGTGTCTGAGTGGGTGTTGTTTGGGCTGGGGCAGAGCTGGGCAGGGAGGGTGCGGGGTGGGGGGGTTGGGTGGACTGGGGAGAGTATGGGTTCATTTGCCTTATCTATTCTGAGTTGCCTTTAGAGAGACTCATTTTTTGTATCTGACTGTAGGGCTCTGTGCAGATGTTGTAAATGGTCCTGTCGGCTGATTGCTTTGTACATGAGAATAAATCTATTTCTTTCTATCAAATTCCTGGAGAGAATTTCTTTTAAGGGCTGGGGTGGGGAAGGAAGTTAGAGCTCAGGAAAGGGGCAAATGGGATTTTTTTTCACTCATCACACACTGGTGCTAAACAAACTAATTTTTTTCTCAAATAACAAATGTTTGAAAGCTTGAATATACATTGAATCTCTTCCCTTCTCTTCTCCCCCCCCATTCCAATATCTTCTCCAAGGTAAACAACCTCACATATTTGAAATAGACCTCATCAATAGGTATGAACTGAAGCTATTATATCACCTTGGTGAAGGGTAATGAACTACAAAGCTGCCTGTCCCCCATAGGGGTGCCATGACACGTATCTAAGTGCCCCAGTGAGCTCTGGAACCTCCTCCAGCCTTGGTGTACAACCTCTCCCTGGTGCTGGGGTGCTCTGTATATGAACCAACTCTCACAGACCAACCTGTCTGCCTCTTTGTGTTGACTTAGGCTGGGCAAAGACTCCCTGTGACTTTCTCAAGATTTCCCCATCAGGAATTGGTCAGGTACCCTTTCTAGAATGGCTAGGAAAGTTTGTGAATGGAAACTCACCACACTGCTTCTTTCCCCTCCATCATCTTGGCTCTCTGTGTCCATAATAGTTTTTTATGGTGGGATTCTTTTTTGTTTGTTCATTCTTCCAGCCTACTTCCTGACTCCAGACTTGATGTTGGGCTGAACTCTGCCTCACTCTGGAGGAAAGGTTTGGGCTGATCCTGTTTCTGTTTTCTTAGGGTATCGAGTGTTGTGATATCCCAGCATCTTAAAGACAGATGGGAGACCTGTAAGCTTTTAGTGCTCTCAAAGTGGTCTGGTCCAGGGCAAAGTATGATTGCAGGCCCATCCGCCTGGTATACTCCGAGCACATTTGAGTCAGAGCAACAAGAGAATACTACTAAACTCAGCTTCAATCAGCCAGCTGGAAAGTTCTGCTGACAGACAGCCACAGAAGTGAAGGGTCCCTTTTGTGTTCTGATTCTTGTCCTGGTTATTCCTCTGCAGGCTGAGCTAAATCTCCTAATATCTTCTTTTATAAGTTTGTGTCTCAACTGAACTATCTGGGAGTTTCTTGTTTCCATTCCTTGTTTTTTGAGGAGACTGCAGAATTTATTATCTTGTTCATTTTGTTGAGACACTTAGTATGTTTACTCCATTTCCCTTTTGTTTTTTGAGTCTCACCAATGGTTTTATCTGCTTGGGAGATAGGCTTAAAGCCCAGAATTCTTCACTCTTGTACCTTTTTTTTCTTATATATATATTCATGCTTGACTTTGGCTGTTCTCTTCACTGGGGAGTCTTCTATCATTGTGGTACATGTTTACTTTAGTACAGATTCCTCTGACTTCTCAGATGGAATGTGTGAGAGACTTGTCCTGAGTAAACTACTGGGAGGATAAAGTAAGGGGGATCTTGTTCCATTTCCCTGGGCAAGGAAATGTCTTCCTTTCTAACTCACTCTTCCCTGCCATATCTTGTTTCTTTCCTTCTCCTCAACTAGTTGCAGTTGTGTGGCTGAACAGGATCAATATTTCCCTCTTTTTGAGGGAGCAAGGGCATGTGTGTCATATTGAGTCCTGGGGAAGACTTTTTCTGATAACCAGAGCCATCCAACACTAGGACAAGCTGCCTTAAGAGGTAATGAATGAGTGTCTCATTTCTAGAAATGTTCAGGTAAAATCACATTGGCCGTGGTGGGGGCAGGAAGAGTCATCAGAATGGACAATACGTTAATTTTTCAAACCATCCTTATGTTGATCATGCCAGCATTTTCTCAATCTCATTTTAAGCCTTCTGCACCTTAATTGAGTTGCTCTGAATGAAAACCTTCATCTCCTGGTGGCCAACCTTCTGTGGATGAGTTTCTCCATGCTTAGCAAACTAGGCTGAGCCTCAGATAGCAAACGATCTGTTACTGGGTCCATTATTGAAGCTTTTCCATCTTGACAAGGTTTTCTAGGGCTTGTATGCTAGCATGGCCTCTGAGAGGGAGTTCTTAATGTTTTTGTGTGTCATGGTGAAGGCTATGGACCCTTTCTCTAAATAATGAATTTAAATTAAATGTACTTATCAGAATATTTAAGAAACAAGCTCATGGATCCTAGTTTAGAAACTGCTCTCCCCTCACCTCTATAGTTATAGCTTAGAAAGAGACCTTCAAAATAATCTAGGAGTCCTTGCTTTTACAAAGGAGAAAATGAAGCTCTGACAAATCTAAAAGATTTGTCCAAAGTCACATTAGTAAGAAATTCCAACTTTTTTCGAATTCAGACTGTGAGAGGTTAAGCTACTTACCCAGACTCTCTCTCTCTCTCTCTCTCTCTCTCTCTCTCTCTCTCTCTCTCTCACACACACACACACACACACACACACACACACACACACACACACAGACACTGCTAGTAAGAATCTGAGGCAGAATTTGAATTTAGGTTTTCTCAGTTCCAAAGCCATTCATTATGCCACTTAGTTGCCTAGTGTATGTAGTTGACCAAATATAGTAGGGATTTAAGATACTAGACAAAGGCTGGACTTGATGGGATGGAAGTTTTGGATATTAAGGGACAGAGGAGCATCATTCCTGGTCAACTCTGGTCTTCTCAACATTGTTGGCTGGCTTCCAAATCCATAACCTTGAATTTCTGTTTTTATGGAAAAAATCGAGTATCTGACATAATAAAGACTTATTGGCTGAGTGGAGCTTTTTCTTTGCACTCTACTATACACTTGTTCATAATCTTAATCCTACTAGTCTTTCAAACAGAGATAGAACAAATGTGTTATTCTTCCTTCTTCTCTTTCTTCTCTTTCTTCTGCTTCTTCAGGTTCTCCTCCTTCTCTTCCTCAGTATAATCATCACTACTCATAGTTTCATCTTTGACAGTTGAGTCCCAATAGAAAAGTATTAGGACAGATCACCATTTTGCTATTATTTTATAGCTATTGTTGTTTAGACAACAATAGGGGATGATAAAAATAACTGCCTTTTGCATTTGGCTAATCCCTATAGGATTACTGAAAATATAGAGACATTGAATTTATCCTAAAATTACTCAGGTTTTAAGCAGAAGAGGTGGGATTTATTCCCATGTCCTCTGGCTACAAATCCAGTGCTTTCTTCTATACCATGCAGTATTCAAATGTATTATTTCTCATAAATATAATTATTTTTCTTCTGCTATTCCTTACATAAAACCTCCCTCTCCTGACACCATGTATTTTCATTGGCTATTTCTTTTGCTTGGAATATTCTCTCTTTTCCTCTCCAACTCCTGGCTTTCCAAGTCTTAGTTAAAATCCCACTTTCTATAAGAAACCATACCTATTTCCTCTCTCTCTGTTGATTATCTTCAATTTATCTGTACTGATCTTGTTTTAATATAATTGTTTGCATATTGTCTCCCCCCTTATGGTGCAAACTCCTTGAGCACAAAAACTGTTTTTGTCTTTCTTTATATCCCAAGGAATCAGCATTACTTATACCTGGCACTTGATTAATGCTTTTTGATTTGACTTGACTCATGACTGTAGTGTCTTTCCTTTCAACCATTTAATTCCTTCTATTTGTCCTTTAAAGCACAATTCAGCCTTGTATAGGATGCTTTCTTTGACCCCTATATTTGGTAAGAACTTTGTCCTTGGAATTTCACATAACTTTTTTTCACTACTCACATTCATTTTTTCACATATTATCCTTTTTTTGCTCATTTAGGGTTAAGTGAGCTGCCCAGGGTCACACAGCTAATAATTGTAAAGAGTTCAAGTTCAGATTTGAATTCAGGTCCTCCTGACTCCAGTGCTGGTGCTCTATTCACTGTGCCTCCTAGCTGCTTCAATATTATCCATTATAATTTTCTGTTTGTTTTATGAGCTCCTTATCCAAAGTTTGCATCTCTTCAGCATACAATAGTTGCTTACTAAATGTTTGTTGAATGAATAACAGCTGGTCTTAAAGTCACACTTCATAGTTTGTCAAGTTCTATATTTATCTAATATCTCAGGTAGATCTATAGTATCTAGACAGTAGATAGTATCTACACAGTAGATCTATAAGGTAGGTAGAATAGGTAGATTGTCACCATTTTACAAATGGAAAAAACGAGTGGAAGAGATATGCCAATAATCACACAACCAGTAAGAACCAAACATGGTATTTGAACCCTTGACTTCTGACTCCAAAAACAGTGTTCTTTCTATCCCATACTTATCCCTAGTATTGATGAGCCATGGGTCTTCATATACATTATCTGATTAGTTCTCCATGTTTAGTGATGTCATTTCCTTAATTCTTTTTTTTTTTTGCTTTTTGCTGAGGCAATTGAGGTTAAGTGACTTGCCCAGGGTCACACAGCTAGGGAATGTTAAGTGTCTGAGACCAGATTTGAACTCAGGTACTCCTGACTTCAGGGCTGGTGCTCTATCCACTGCGCCACCTAGCTGCCCCCATTTCCTTAATTCTGTAGCAATTTCATTTCATATCACATTTCCTACAACCCAGAATTCATCCCTGTGTTTTCCTCTTAGTTCTTAACCTGTTATCCTAATTCCTACTCCCTGCTAGGACACAACTCAACACTTGTTATCACCGTGACTCAGGCATAGTGTTTCTCAAGCCATTTAAAAGCATTTTTGCTGGGTAGAAATGCTGTTCATAGAAATGTTGCCCATACCCCTGTGATTATCAATAAATGCTTTATTTAGGTGCTCACTTTGGCAGAAAAAATACCTGCTTGACCTCTGACCCTTCATTATATGACATTATGAGGATCAGAAGAATGTTTGGCCACAATGTCCAAAAAAATTTCTATAGAACTGTTAAAGGCTGAGAATCCAAGAAGTTCTGAGGTGTTGTGAAAGTGGGGAAAAAACAATGGAGTTAAAAAAAACCTGGGCTCAAGTGCACACTCTAATATTTACTAGCTGTGGCACATTGAGCAAATTATTTTGCTTGTCTAGGATCTGTAAAAAGGAAGAGGTTGGGAAAGATGATGAAGTTCCTTCCAGCTCTAAATTCTATTATGATCTTACAATGTCTAGGATTCCTTCCAGTTCAAAATGCCATAATATCATCTTATAGTGATAAATGTGGGCAAATTACTTAATTTCTTTTCTTTTCCTTTTTTTGCTGAGGCAATTGGGGTTAAGTGACTTGCCCAGGGTCACACAGCTAGAGAATGTTAAGTGTCTGAGGTCAGATTTGAACGCAGGTCTTCCTGACTTCAGGGCTGGTGCTCTATCCACTGCGCCACCTAGCTGCCCCCAAATTACTTAATTTCTAAGAAATTATATCCTTATGTATAAAATGAGGGTGATTTTTCCCACTCTGCTTCCCTCACAAGATGTTATAAAGATCGGTTGTAATATGATACATGAAGTCCATAGAAATGTCTTAAGAATGTCATTTAATTTCACAGGGATGGATTGTTCAGGACCATGGAGAGTTCAGAGTGTAGTAGATATTGGGGTGGGGGAATTTAGACAAACCAAAAACTCCTCTCTGAAGTCATTTAAAACTGCCGGTGAGATTATCCTCCCTTTCATACCTTTCAATCGTCCTTCCCTTTCAGATAGTAAAACCTTTTTTCATTTGAAGGAACAATTCTAGGCAAAGGTTCTACTTTACTGTTGATATTTAGTCAATTAGTTATATCTGATTCTTCATGACCCCATTTGGGATTTTCTTGACAAAGATACTGGAATGGTTCTCTAGATCATTTTACAGATGAGAAAACTGAGACAAAAAGGCTTAGATAACTTTCCAAGTCTTTTAGCTACTAAATGTTTGAGGCTGGGTCTGAACTCAGGTCCTTCTGACTCCAGCCAGTATATTCATACCACCACTTAGCTGTCACTGAAAAAGGTTCCATAGAGTCATATTTCTACCTTCTTTCACCCATCTCAGTCAATGGCAAGTGAGTTATCCAAATCATAGAATATTAGTGCTAGTTAACTTAACTGATTGATCTCCCTTCATTTTACTGTTAGGAAACCAAAGCCTAAACAGATGAAGTGACTTGCACAAGATCACATATTCAATGCCAGAACCAATGTTGTTTGCTTGGCATTTGACTGGGTTACTTCCTGTGTATCTAACAGTGATTACCCTACTGCCTAAGAGCCGAGTGTGTTACATTTTACCCTTCCTTCAGGGCTCTGTTACAACTAATAGAGTTGGGGGGATCTTTCTTCCCTACCTTGCCTCAAGCCCCTACAGATGATGTTCTTTAATTTTTAGGGGTCCTAAAACTCTATTTCTACTTAACTACACAGAGTCAGATTAGATTTTATGGAGTTATATTTGCTTCGAGGGAATGACAAGAACAAACAAGTAAATCCCTCAATACCTATAGGATATTATCCCTCCATCCTATATCAGCCTCTAAGGAGAGCTTTTCCTACATATCATTATCCCACGAAGTTCCAAGACCAAATTCCCACTGGGATTACATACTGGCTGGCACCTTGACTTCTTAGGACTTCCCTGCTTGAGTAACAGCAACATCAGGCCTGCAGTCTTGGCTCCAAAGTTATCAGTGCTCAAACTCCCAAGTCATCGACTCCACAGCTTACATATAGAACTGGAAAGGATAAATGAAAAAGACCAAAACCCTTAGTTCAATTCTTGAGGCCACAGGGATAAAGACAAGGTGTTGGGGTAGGTGAATCTATCTCCCACACTCAACTTAGTCCCTGGTACATGCAGTGGATGAATAGGACCATCACCTCTGACTGCAGCTGGAAAGAAGGAGAGGGGCTGATCCAGTCTGGAAGTTTTACAGATATAACCAAGGCTGTGCAATGGGAAGAGGCATTTCTTGCACACATTAGGGAAACAGAATGTCTTATTCTGACATTTCCCACATGGGCATCTCAATTTTAGGTGATCTGGGCACGATCAAAACCCGGTTACAGTCAGACCTGGAAAGATCCTCCTCAAAGGTAATTGAGTCCAACTCTTCCCAGAGAAGGATGGAAGGGAAAGTCATCTATCTTCCCAGTACTAGATGACTAATGCTTCTCTAGCTAAATTTCAGGTCAAGCATTGGGCTAGGCAAACAGTAGGTACTCATTGATCCTAGATGATTAGTGGAACTTTATTTTAAGCCCAGCCTAAAAAGGCAACTCATATTCTCTCACATTTTAGGTCTGTTCTGTGGTGCTAAAGGACTGACCCTATATTACAGCATTTCAGAAGTAGTTATCCAAAGGTTACCCTGCATTCCCTATCTCTAGGAGGGTCAATAATATAAACAACTTATCATTTTCTCTTTACAAAAAAAATGACCCCTTTTATTTCTTAAATATCCTGGAGCAGAAGGGAAATGCAAAGTAAATATCAGGCTGATTTCTCCTCTGTTGGCATGACAGAAATACTCCTTTTACTTCCTGCCAGTGGTCTACTACTAAGAGAACAGAGGTCAGGAATTCAGACAGGATCCTTGATGTATAAGGATAGCTCACAGGGAGAGGCAGAAACAATAACTTGGTAAGATCACTTGTTAAGGAACACTGGTAAGTAGCTTGGTCTGAGTCAGAAAAACCTGAGTTTGTATTCTGCCTCAAACCTTCCCTATCTGTGTGACCTTGTTCAAGTCACATAGTCTGTCAGCTATAGATTCCTCTTTTATAAAATCAGAATGATAATGATAACACCTACCTACCATAGCTGTTATGAGATTCAAATAAGATAATATGGATAAAACACTTGGCAAACCTTCCATTTCTCTACAACTGGTGATACTGATGATGATGATGATGGTGCTCTTTTAAGGCTAACTGTTTAGCTTCAGGACCTCCTCTTCCATCCCCTTTCAATTATTTTGCATGTATCTTGATGACAAGGACTGTTTTTGCCTTTTCTTTTATCCTTATGAGGAGAATGAAGAAGAAGAGGAGCACAGCATAGTATGTACTTAATAAATGCAGCTAGATGGTGCAGTGGATAGAATACCTGCCATGAAGTCAGGAGGACCTGAGTTCAAATCTGACTTAATTTAACACAACACATCTTAGCTGTGTGACCCTAGTCAAGTCACTTAACCCCAATTGCCTCAGCAAAATAAATAAATAAATAAATGCTTGCTGATTGATTGAAGATGCATGTTTGTCTTCAATATTCTCTCCACCCCCACAGTGCTTTCTTTCTTTTTTACTTTTAACTAATATTTTACTTTCCCCAGTTACATGCAAAGATAATTTTCAATATTCATTTAAAAACAGTTTGAAGTTCCAAATTGTCTCTCTCCCTTCCTTATCTGCCCCTTCCCTGAGACAGTTAGCAATTTGATAGGGGTCATATTGCCCAATTATGTAAACTATATTACCATATTAAGCATGTAGTAAAAGAAGAACCAGATTCAAAGGAAAATAACAAACACACACATACATATTTCCTTGCCTTTTTCTTTGCCAATGATCATGCATAAATGTATGTATAATACAATGTTTTTCTGTTATCAAAGAGGCTTTCTGATTGGTGAAGGTGAGCACTGGATTATAGGATATAAACTCAATCCAGAGTAAATTAGTATGAGAATATGTGAAGTTGAAAGATGCCACAGGCTGAGAGTGGGTCATGGACCAAGCCAGGCCTAGTGAATGAGAGCTGAGTAGAATTGCTTAGGAAATGTAGTGAAACTTCCTAGACTAGGATGGGATAGTCTTTTCTGTGCACATCTAATGATTTTACTCATGGATCTTCTTTTTAAAAATACATTTTGTTGACATCTTTGTTGACATTTCCCACTAGATCTTTCTTTCTTCCCTCCCAGAGAGCCATTCCTTATAATAAAGATCTTTTTAAGGAGGAAGAAAGAAAAAAAAGTTCTGCAAAACTAACATCTCAAAAAATATTGTGTTAAAAGTAACATTCTTCATCTGTGGTTCCCAACATCCACTAAGAAGTTGGAGGAGATATCAATCTCTTCTTTGGGGTTGAACTTGGGCAACATAACTTTTTACATCATTTAGTTTCTATTATTTTGTTTTGAGTTCTTTCTATTTCTGATATTATAATCATAGTGTATATTATTTTCAGGGGCAGGCTTCACTTCATTTTGCATTCATTCATATAAATCTTCCTGTGATTGTTTCTAATGTCTTAAGTCTCAATTGTCTTATAAACCTTTGAAAGCATTGCACACTTATGATTTGGAGTGTAGAAAAACCTTATTAGAAGGATACTGCAATGCAATAACAACAGTAGAAGCTAAAGCAGAAGTTGTGGGAGGCTATATTTCTTTGTCAAGCAGGTTCACAGTATAGGAAAGCTCAGGGAACCCAGTGCCACAGGCTGGGTTTTAGATAGAGGCAAATTTAGAAATTAGTGATAGATGAAATTTTTAGGGTCAAGGAGAAGTTCCTAATGAATTGCTCCTAAGTCCTGGGAAACCAACTGAGACTATTAAGCCCTAAGGCCCAGAACCAGGTTTTAAAGCTTCTGAAATCTTTCTAAAAAGGGGAGAGGGGTATCTCAAATAAAAATTATGAAGCCAGTATTGTCTTCAGTGTTTCCTCACACCATGGTGCTTTATTTTTTATATTTTTATTTTATTTTGCTATATTTTGCTATATTTATATTGCTATATTTTATTTCCCACTCAGTTACATGTAAAGACAATTTTCTTTCTTCCTTCCTTCCTTCCTTCCTTCCTTCCTTCTTTCTTTCTTTCTCTTTCTTTCTTTTTTGTTTTCTTTTTTTTTTTTGCTGAGGCATTTGGGGGGGTAAGTGACTTGCCCAAGGTCACACAGCTAGGAAGTGTTAAGCATCTGAGGTCACATTTGAACTCAGGTCCTCCTGACTTCAGGGCTAGTGCTCTATCCATTACACCACCTAGGTGTCCCCAACAATTTTCAATATGCATTTTTAAAAAGTTTTGAGTTCCAAATTCTCTCTCTCCCTTCCTCACCTGCCCCATCCCTGAGACAAGTAGCAATTTGATATAGGTCATACATGCTCAATCATGCAAAATATATTACTATATTAGTTGTGTTGTAAAAGAAGACACAGACCCAAAGGAAAATAGCATGCACACGCGCGCACACACACACACACACACACACACACACACACAATCTGCATTCAGACTCCATTAGTTATTTCTCTGGAGACAAACAACGTATTTCATCATGAGTCCTTTGGAATTGTCTTGAATCATTGTATTGCTGAGAAGAGCTAAGTCATTCACAGTTGATTATTGCACAATATTGTTGTTACTGTAAAATTTCTCCTGGTTCTGCTCACTTCACTTTGCATCAGTTAAAGTGAGTCCTCTCAAGTTTTTCTGAAATTAGCCTGCTCTTCAATTTTTTTGCTGAGGAAATTGGGGTTAAGTGACTTGCCCAGGGTCACACATCTAGGAGGTGTTAAGTGTCTGAGGCCAGATTTGAACTCAGGTCCTCCTGACTTCAGGGCTACATCACCTAGCTGCCCCCTGCTCATTATTTTTTATAGCATAATAGCATTCCATTACATTCATATACCACAACTTGTTCAGCCATTACCAACTGATGGACATCCCCTCAATTTCCAATTATTTGCCATCACAAAAAGGGTTATTATAAATCTTTTTGTATAAACGAGTCATTTTGCCTTTCCCCTTTGGTGCTTTCTGTAACCTTTCTTTCCCCCACTCCTTCATCACTCTTAGGAAAGGAGATAATCTTTATACTCCTTTCTAGTTGTAACATTCCAAGTAAAAATGATGTCATATGAGAAACTTACACCTTAATGTGATCTCTTTTTTTCCTCTTAAAAGTATTTGAAGAGCATCTAGGTAGGAAGTGGATAGAGCATTGACCCTGGTCAAGAGGACCTAAGTTCAAATCCAGCCTCAGGTGCTTAATACTCACTAGCTGTATGACCCTGGGCAAGTCACAATTCCATTTGCCTTACAAAAAAGAGTATTTATATATTGAACTTCATCCCTTAGTATTGGAAAAAAAATAAAGCCTTACCCTTGTGAGGAAGAGAGGGGAAGGAAAGGGGTTCATGCTGAACAAGTGAGAAATATGCAGGAAAAAAAGAAGTCTTTCCAGGACGCCCAACATAATAAGTCTGGCTGTGTCCTTATCAGGACCTTCCAAACTTATCTGAGAACAGGGGAATTAAAGGGTAGGATTCTACAGGGTTCTTGGAATCTGGTTATAGACTTCTTACCTTCTTCATTTTCAGGGGTACTAGATGAGGATAGGAATTCACAGTAGATAGAGGGGTGGGTTTCCAGCCAGAAAGACCTGGATTCAAATTCTGCACTAACATCAAGTCCTAGACTTGGCATCAAGAATAACTGAATTGGAATCTTGCCCTGGTCACTAGTTGGGTGAATATGGATAAGCCATTTAATCCCTCTAAGCCTCAGATTCCTCACCTGTAAAATGGCAACTCCTCTTTACCTCTCCCCCAAAAGATGGGCACTCACACTTAAGACAGAACTCACAAGCCAGACTTTATTCACTAAAGAATTTGAGTCTTAACCTATATAGAGAGAATTAAGAAGCCCCATTTCCTTTCCAATGCACATCCATCTCCCTTTTCCAAGGGGTTATGTTGACCTTGCAATTTAAAAAAAACTATACTGTTTGGGGTTGCCAGGAAGGGGAAAGAACTTGGGGTTTCCTAAACAAGAATGGGTCTCTTTCTTCCAGGAGACCCCCTGAACTCCTTCCCTGGGTCCTCTATAGTCCCTTTGACTTATTCTGCTTCCCTAAGTTGAGCCCAGAAAAGGAGAAAGACTGAGGTTCCCATCCTGTCAGCTATCCTTCTCTCTGGTGTATTATTTCTTTCAAATCAAACTCAATATAATCAAACATTGGTCCAATTTTCCTACAGGATGGTCGTATATTGCTATCCTCTGTTCCCAGACAGCATCATGATCCTCTTTTCTAATGTTGCTTCTTTACCTCCCACCTCTCATTTCTAGGGTTCCATTTATTTATTTTTTATTAAAGCTTTTTATTTGCAAAACATATGTATGGGTAATTCTTCAACATTGACCCTTACAAAGCTTTCTGTTACAAATTTTCCCCCCTAGTCCCCTCCCCTCCCCTAGATGGCAGGAAATCCACTACATGCTAATTATGTTAAAATACTTGACAAATTGAATATATGTATACATATTTCCACACATCATTGTTGTGCAAGAAAAATCGTATCTACAAGAAAAAAATCAGAGAAAGGAAACACAATGCAAGCAAACACCAATAGAGAGCATGAAAATGTTATGTCGTGGTCCACATTTCATATCCCTCTCTCTGGGTGCATATGGCTTTTTTCACTGAATAACTGGAACTGGTTTGAAACATTTCATTGTTGAAGAGAGCCATGTCCATCAGAATTGATCATCATATAGTATCGTTGTTGCCGTGTTCTGCTCATTTTGCTCAACATCAATTCATGTAAGTCTCTCCAGACCTCTCTGAAATCATCCTGTTGGTCGTTTCTTATAGAGCAATAATATTCCATAACATTCATATACCATAATTTATTCAGCCACTCTCCAATTGATGGGCATCCATTCAGTTTCCAGCTTTTAGCCACTACAAAAAGGGCTGCCACAAACATTCTTGCACATGTGGGGCCCTTCCCTTCCTTTAAGATCTCTTTGGGATATAAGCCCAATAGAAACACTGCTATGGCAAAGGGTATGCACAGTTTGATAACTTTTTGAGCATAAATCCAAATTGCTCTCCAGAATGGTTGGATCCGTTCACAGTTCCACCAACAATGTATCAGTGTCCCAGCTTTCCCACATCCCCACCAACATTCGTTATTATCAATTCCTGTCATTTTAGCCAATCTGACAGGTGTGTAGTGGTACCTCAGAGTTGTCTTAATTTGCATTTCTCTGATCAATAGTGATTTGGAGCATAGGGTTCCATTTATTGATCATAAATTTAAGCATAGAAGGGACTCTGTAGTTTGATTAATTCCTTTTCAAATTTTACAGAGGAGAAAACTGAGGTCTGGAGAGTTTAAGTGATTAACCTGCTACCTCCCCTTACAGGTGCATGTTAATCTGCCCAATCTTTAGCAGTTGCTCATTTTCCCCACGAGATGGTGCCAGCACTCCAGAAGCTTTGAGAATTATATTAGCTCATTAATGGTACAATTCTAGGTTTTCTGGGCAAAGATGGCTCTAGGTTACTTACTCTGGTCTTTTACATAGGGATGCAGTAATCTAATTTATAAATAAAAGTATGATTATCAAAACATGTAATTTCCTTAATAATGGATTTTCTGGTGATTTTTCTATATTGTGTACATTATTCTCCATCTCCATGTTTACCCTAACAGGTCAATCTCTGCAGACTTTTAATAATCCAAGGCTCTGGAATCAGAAAGGGTCTAATGTGTTCAGATTGTTGCAAATCAGAGGATTCTAGCTAGCTATTTAAAATTTTTAGGAGTGCTGCTCTGAGGTCAGCTCTTCTTGCCATAGCCAGAGTTAGGAGATTAAAGGATTAAAATTTGCATTCACATAAACATTATCTTAGTCTCTTTTCTCCAGAAAAGTATGAGTTTGAGTAGATGTCACTTCCACTAATTACTTAGACTAATCTGTCCTAAGAGTTGCCCATTTAAATGAAAGTAGCCCTTGCCTTATCCCCAGGAGGCTAAAATGGTTTATCTTTCTATTATTAATGGCACTAGGCATAGTTCTTTGCATTTAATTAACTTTAGAGGTTTTTATTTTTCTCTTCTTATCCATTTTCCATTACATTCTATGTAATGATTTTCATATAAACAAAAGCTTAAGGGACTGATACATAGATGCTTGGCAAATTTTGTGAAAGGGAGATTAAAATGTCAAGAGGCTAGTGAAATTGAAGCACACAGGCTTTTCTATTCAGTCTTGGGTTATCTGGTATAACTTAGAATTATTTTGATTAGTTGGCAAGTGCTGTTCTAATTGCCAAAAATTTTTTATTGAAAAAAGAAACTTTTAAGACTTCAGCAATGGACAGCGACCACACTAGAAACACCAACTCCAAAAGAGCTTCAATTGAGGTATTATTGTTTCAGTCAAACTGAGACTTGTAGAAGACCTAAATTTAAAAAGGTCAATGTCTCCCACTGCTGTCTCCTTCTTGATCTTGATCTGGCCAGTGGACCAGATGGTTCTGGGAGGGGAAAGTGAGACAAGTGACTTTACATAGCCCTCCCTCACTTAAATCCATTTCATCTGTGTGTCTTGGGATCATCTCCCTAATATCATGGACTTCTTTAAAATCAAGGACAAACAATAGCTAACGACAATCTACAGGAAACCCTTCTCCTTTAGAGAGGGTGCTATGCCATCACTGACATTTTCCATCTTCCTGGTCTTGATAGCATGCCAGATAAATAGCTTCCAGATCTTCCAGCTGACAATTTGTCTTGTCCATGAGATTTTCAGTGAAGATCAAGTTCAGTGCCTGCTGAATGCCTTGAGGAAAGAATTTCTGCCCAGAGAAGACCATAAGCAAAAAAAAAAATCTAGATTTGTAGTAATAAAAAATTAATTAAAATGGTTTCTGACAGTCTTTTTTGTCTGCAATGTAACTTTTTTCTTTTGATAATGTTTTAATATTTTTATTTTATTAAATATTTCTATGTGTAAAATAATTTTTAACATTATTTTTTAAAAAAAACTTTGAATCCTTATACTCAAAGAGCTATGAAATTGTGCATACTCTTTGATCCAGCAGTACCATTGCTTGGTCTATATCCCAAAGACATTCCCAAAAAATGAAAAGGATTTATTTGTACAAAATATTTACAGCAGTTCTTTTTTTGATGGTTAAGAAATGGAAATCAAAATAATACCCATCAATTGGAAAATGGATAAACAAGCCATTGATTGAAATGACAAGTAGGATGATTTCAGAAAAAACCTAGAAAGACTTATATGTACTGATATATATAGTGGAGAGAACCAAGAGAATATTGTATAAAGTATAAGCAGTATTATTCAAGAAGAACAATGAATGACTTAGCTCTTCTCAGTAATATGATGATCCAAGATAATCCCAATGGATTAATGATGAAATATACTATTTGCCTCTGGTGAAAGAACTGATATTGATTGAGACTGAAGCATGCTAATTTTCCACTTTCTTCCATTTTTTCTTTTGAGTCTCCTTCTACAAAATAACTAATATGGAAATATTTTTCATAATTGCACATGCATAACCTATATTTGCTTATCCTCTTAGGGAGGGAAGGAGGGATAGAACTTGTAACTCAAAACTTAAAATCAAAATGTTTTTAAAAGTTGGAAAAAAATAAAGTGGGAGTAATAAAAAAAAATTTTGAATTCCAAGTTGTTTCCCTCCCACCATTCAACTTCTTGGGAAGGAAGGCAAACAATTTGATATTGGTTTATAAATGTGAAATCATGCAACTATTACTCCTGGACAACATGCTTTTTTAATATGTAAATTGGTCAAGAAGGACTTTGTGCATAAATTGGTCACTTCAGATTCCTTCCTCTTTACCATCTTACTGGAAAAATTTTTGCTTCCATGTTTAAAATTTCACTCTAAATATTCCCATTCATTAGGACACTGGAACTTACCTATCTTCCTTCCAAACTCTTTGAAATCTGTTCTTTACAAATCTAAACTATATGTTAACCTATTTCTGGCTTTGCTTTTTTTTTATCACAAATTGTATATAGTGATCAATGATGGCCAAGGTTTCAAACAATTCTACTCAATAAACCAGTTTCTCCTTGTTCATCAGAATGAGGACCAACATATCTATGTTTATTTTATCATTTCTTCTACCTTAGGATTAAGTTACAGTGTCAAACTAAATATTACACATTTTTTATTTTTACTGATTTGTTTAAATCTTTATTTCTAAATCTATCCTTCCCCATTTTCTTGCTATCAAGTCATCCCTTGCAATAAATATTAAAGAAAAAAATAGTTGAATAAAACTAATTGAATCTGACATTATGCAACCACATCAATCACATCTGACAGTATGTACTATTGTATACACATATGCTCCACCACTGCAATGAAGGAAGAGAGCTTCATTTTCTCATCTTTTCTCTGAAGCAAAACTAATACTTGTGGATTAGCAGACAGATTGTTTAGGAAATGTCCTTGAAGATATTCCTACATAACTATTATTCAATTCTTCCATGTCAGGTTTGTGATCTATTTTTCAAGTTCCTTGTCTAATTCTTCCAGGTGGTCTGTAGGATAATCCCACAATAATCTGTCTCCTGTTGCCCTCTTCATTGCTCCTCCCCAAAATGCTCTCTATAATTCTTTTAATTCCCAGTTTTTATGTTTACTCAATTGAGCACATTTTCTTTTTTTGTATTTTTAAAATTTTTAACCTAAATGCAAAATGAGGGAAAAAATAAATATTGCCATGTTCACATCAGAACATAACAGAGAATTTAATATAGAACAATAACTTTCCATTTGAAGAAAACCTATGTAACAAATACTAAACATTGTTTTCAAAGCTTTCCAGCTTTTCTTTGCTTTTTTGTTTCCTTTTATTCTCTGCTGTGAATTTTTTACTTTATTTTCCCTTTTCTTCCTCCCCCATTTAAAGAAAGTTACAATTAAGTATGTGTATGTATACATAAAACATATTTATTAGCATGCATATTTATACACATATACACTCATACACATATATGTAGGGCCATACTATGCTTTTTTCCACCTGTCTTCTGTTTCTCTGAAGGTGGATAGCATCTTTCTTGATAGGTCCAAGTCTTTCCATGTTTTTCTTTGTTTTTCTTTCTCTCTCCAGAAGGTAACATTACATACACACACACACACACACACACACACACACCTATAAACACACACGTATACTCTTTTACACACATATGTAAAATGGTGCTATGCTTATTTCCAATTTTCCATTTTTTTTCTAAATCAGCCAGCTCATCATTTCCTACACCACAAGCAATATTCTAATGCAATCACATCCTATCTAAGAGATTGTGAAAGCTTCTCCCCAATTTTCTACAATCTTTTCATTCTTGGCAACAAAATAAATTTTT
>JAJPUD010012787.1:23989-47598 GCA_023553655.1 Myrmecobius fasciatus | reverse complement strand
GTTGAGAATTCAAATGCAAATTCTGACAACTGAAAAAGAAAAAAAAAGGACTAATATAAGATTTGGACCAGGGATGGGAATTAAGAGTGACTAAAAATAAAGTTCTTAAAAGTCATCCTAAAAGATCCTCAGATGGTAGCATGTATCAAATAATACCCCATCCTTATGGAAGAAAGGAAAGGACAGCCAGTGATTATACAAATATTGCAGGGTAAACTTCTAGAACCATGCATTTCCAGATTTAATACACCAAGACTGCCAGTAAGGAAACCCTATGGTAGTTATTGATTAGTGCAGGATTTTAGAAAAGTTAATCAGTTTGTATCAGTTGGCCATCATGTAGTGCCTAATTCATATACATTACTGAGTCAGATCCCCTCAGAACAAAAATGGTTTAGTATTATAGAACTAAAGGATGCATTCTGACCCTGTCCTCTCGATTTAGGTAACAGGGACATTTTTGCATTCATCTGGGAGAATCCTATTACTAGTAGGAAACAGCAATACAAATGGACAGTATTTGTAACAGGGGTTCAGTGAGTTGCCCAACCTTTTTGGACAAGTTTTGGAAGGGGTATTGGAGTTATTACCAGTTCCCTCTGAAATCAAATTATTGCAATATGCAGATGACCTCCTTTTGTCTGGAAAGAAAAGAGAAGAAGTTTGGGGGGTTACTATTGCATTATTGAATTTTTTGGAAATTCATGGTTTGAGAGTTTCACTGAAGAAAGTATAATTTCTAGAGTGTGAAGTTAGGTATTTGGGGCATTTAATCAGTGAAGGATCAAGGAAAAATCAGCCCTGAGTGAATTCAATGAATTATTGCCCTTTCCTTTCCTCAAACTCAATGAGAACTTAGAAAATTCCTGGGAATGATTGGATATTGTAGGTTATGAATAGACTCACATGCCCCAATTATTAAGGGATTATATGAGAAATTATTAGAAAAACCTGAGGTCTTAACATGGACAATGCTAGAAAAAAAAGATGAAAAGCTAGAAAAAAAAGATGAAAAGTTGAAGCATGCCCTCATGATTGCTCCAGTACTGGCTCTCCCCACCTTAGACAAACATTTCAACTGTTTGTCACTGTGGACAAAGGAATGGCTTTGAGGGTGTTAACTCAGTCAGGGGCTGGACAAAACCATCCAGTGGCCTTTTTATCAAAATTACTAGATCCAGTGACTCAGGGATGGCCTCAATGTGTTCAAGATGTGGCAGCTACAACCATATCAGTAGGTAGTTGACATTTGAGGGAGCACTAGTGGTGAACACCCCACACCAAGTTAAGACATTACTAAATCAAAAGGCAAGAAGTTGGCTGGCTGATTCAAGGATCATAAAATATGAGGCTATGTTAATGGAAAAGGATGATTTAGTTCTGGTAACAATATTAATATTAATTCTGCAGCTTTCTGTAAAAAGAAGAAGGGAGGGGTCAGAACAACCTAGATCATGATAGTTATCTGAAAAAATTTCAAACCAAAGTGAGGCAAGATTTAAGGGATATTCCCTTTGAAACTGGGAGAAAGTTGTTTGTTAATGGGTCTTCTACAATGGTGAAAGGAAAGCAGATAAATGGCTATGTAATAATAGATGAGGAAAGTTAACAAGTGATAGAATCAGGGACTTTGGCAAAGCAATGGTCTGTCCAAACATGTGAACTGTATGCCCTAAGTCATGCACTTAAGGCTCTGGAAGAGGAAATTGTGACTATCTATACAGACTCTATGCTAATGGTGTGATGCATACTTGGGAAAATATGGGAAGAAAAAGGGTTGATTAAGGTCAAAGAGAAGGAACTAGCTCATGTAGAATTGGTTATGCAAGTATTAGAAGATCTATTACTTCCCTCTGAAATTGCAGTAGTACATATACATGGACATCAGAAGGGAAGCTCCCCTGAAAGAATTGGTGATAGATTGGTAGAAGAAGAGACAAAGAGAGCCTCCCAAGAGGAGTCTAAAACTAAAATGGCCCTTATCTCCAACATTCCAACTCCACAGTCATTCCTTATATTCAATAAGAAAGAAGAACTGACCAGGTTCTGGGCTGTTAAATCTATGGAAGGGTGATAGGTACTCCCTGATGGCAAGAGAATGCTGGACAAGGAAATAACTAGGGCAATATTGAAAATATTACATAGGGGAAGTCATTAAGGAACCCAGGTTATGCATGATACTTTTCTAAAGACATTTGGGTGTATGGGATTGTATACAATAGTCAAACAAATTACTTTAAGAGGTATAATATGCCTCTTTAGAGTCAGAAGTTTAATAAAATTCATGAGAAATTTTATGTTTGAAGAGAGAGAAATAAGTCTAAGACCTTTCCATAGTATTTAGGTGAACTATATTGATATGTCACTTGTTGGGAGACTGAAGTACTTATTGGTTATTGTAGATCACTTGAGAGGGTGGTTTGAGGCTTACTCTTTAAATTCTATTACTACTTCAAGGGTGAACAAGAAAACTTTAGAATAGGTAATTCCTAAATATGGATTGGTAGCCAATCCCTCAGTAGCCCTCAGATAATGAAATTAAATTTATTTCCTGAGTTTTATAAAACATTATGTCCAGCCTGATTTCATTGGGAATTTCATATTCCATAGCATCCCTTCTCCTTAGGAAGGATGGAAAGAATGAATCAGACTCTTAAAAAGCAATTATCAAAATTAGGATTGGAAATCAGACTGGCCTGGATCAAATATCTTCCAATAGCCCTATTAAGGAAAAGGACTAAACCCAGGAAAGATATAGGGCTGTTGCCTTAAGAAATGCTATATGAATTGCCACACCTAGGTAGAAATGCTCAACTTCCTACTTTTGAGAGTAAAGATAAGATTTTTTTTTTGTAAAGATATATTTTTAAGGGATTAAATACTGGGAGTATCATGCTCTCTTTAAGAGCTCCATCATAGAGGCTTGCTGGCACAAACTCCACTGCTTGAGTTAGCCATTCATTCTAGCAAGGAGACTAAGTGCTGATAAACTCTTGGAAAGAGGAAGTTACATTCCAATTGGGACAGACCTTATCGAATATTATTGATTGCAGAGACTGCTGTAAGGACTGTTGAAAGAAGTTGGACACACTATACCAAAGTAAAAGGACCAGTTCCTGAGATGAAAGAACCAGAGGATCTGGAGAAGACTGAAAAGGCAGAACAGGACAGAGATAATTTCTACTGTAAATCCCCTACAGATAAAATTGAAAAAAAAGGACTTAAAAGATTGAAACTCTCATAGTCATATACTTTTAAACTGTGAATTGTTTTAAGCCTAGAAAGTGCTTTTTTTGTTATATGATCCCATGATGATCCTAGCTGGATTCCCAAACAAGGACATTTGGGACTCTTAGCTTGGTTTTTTAATCATTGTTGTTTGTATGGTATAGATGTATGGGATCATAGTAACATGGAATGTCTAAAAGAAACTTTCCAGGACCCAGATTGCCCTCATTAGATTGGCCTGTACAAAGGTTCAGGGCCAATTCCAGTTCTAGAAAATACATAAGCAGAGACCATACTATAAAAGGGTGGGTGATATTGGGTAACCAAACTTTACTATGGTCTCTTGGATGACAATTCCTGACTTTGATTCTGACCTTAATTCTTATGGCTGATGAATTGGAGCTAAGGGATGAGCATTATCCTATCAAATTCTAGATAAACATAATTCCCGAAGACACTCCCCAATCAGTCAGTTGTGATGCTTGTCAAATAATTGAATGTGGAGATGTAGAAAATCAGAGGAGACTTATCTCTTATAATAAGTATCGGTTCTGAGATAAGACTCCTTGATCATGAGTGGAGGGAACCACCTTAGGGGCTTGGAATGATGTCTGGATCACTTCCCAATTTAATAGATGGACCTCCCCCCTGCTGATAGGGAAATACAACAAAAAGTCAATCTGATCAGAAGTTCAGCTCTAGGAACACATTGTGGGAACTTGAAATTTAACCCCTTGATATTAACATTTACTAATACAGATTCTAAAGTGAATATCTATGGTTTTGGAGTAGATATAACTGGAAGAAATCCACTTTTAGGATAATAGTTAAGGAGAAAAGGAAAAGACTGATTACACCTCCTGAATCAGACTAAGTCACTATTGAGAATATGATAGAGCTCAGTTTCTTTTTACATAACCCAAATACAGTGGAGATCATTGAAGTAAAGGATCTAAAACAGACTATAAGGGGAGACAGGATATGGAGATATGAGTGCCTGGGATGAATGGATAAAATGTTCAGTCAGAAGTCTGAACAAAAGCAGTTGCTATGCCTGTTCTTACAGATTGAAGGCACAACTTGTTCCTTTCCCCTTGGATATGGATAAAAATGAGAAAGAATTTAAGGGTATGGTCTGGCTATTTCTGAACAGCACTCCAAGAAAAAATTATAGTGCTGGGTCCTGCTTATTCCCTGAGATCAGGAACACCAAAGGGATCTCTGCAACTTTTCTACCTGGACATCTCTCTCTAGGAGTGAAGAGGCTTACTGTTCGTGGCAATGTGATTTGCACTAAGACCTGGAACCTAACCCAGGAGGACAGTACTAACAATTTCTTCCTCAGGTAGACCTTTGGTGGTGGTTTTGTGGAATAAAAAACCCTCAAACCAGTCTTGCCTAAAGATTGGGCTGGGACTTGCTCTGGTACAATTGGCTGTGTCATTCACATGGGCATACCTAGACACATCTCTAGAAATTGCCATCCACTCTAGAAAGAGAGAAATTAAACTTCTGCAAGGATCATTTGATGATAAAATCTACTTAGACAGTATAGGACTCCCACAGGGGTGTACCTGATGAATTCAAAGCCAAAAATCAAGTGGTCACAGGATTTTAATCCTTTTTGTTCTGGTGGGTAACCATACACAAAAATGTAGATTGGGTAAATTACATATATCATAATCAACAAAGAGTTATACATTACACCAGATTTGCAATGAAAGGAATTGATGGGCAACTGGATGCCACCAACAAGATGGCATGGAAAAACAGACTAGTCTGGATATGCTAATGGCAGAGAAAGGGGGAGTTTGCAAAATGATAGGAAAGAATTGTACTTTTATACCAAATAAGATTACCCCCATCATACCATTACAAAGGCTTTGCAGGGGCTTTCCTCCTTTTCTGAGGAACTAGCTCAATTCAGGAATAAACAATCCTGTCACTGACTTGTTAGAATCCTGGTTTGATTGATGGAAAGGAATTGAAACCTTGGTCTTCACCTCTCTAGCAACAGCTGTAGGAATCCTCATGGCTGGGGGATGTTGTATAGTACTTTATGTTGGAGGATTATTTCAAAGACTAATAGAAACTTTTCTGACAAAGGTGCAAATGCCATGGCCAGGTCATGTCAAGGTAATGGTTGAAAGGGTACTTGACCCATCTTCCAATGATGACAAATGTGAAATAATGCTAAAAAAAGAGGTTCGAAGAAGAGGCAGAAAAGGCAGAAAAGGTGTGGAAAACAAATCTGTATTTTTTTTAAAAATGGGGGAAATAGTGAGAAGTATGAAAAGTTGGGTTTCCATAGATTTTGTTACAACAGAGTAAGGGGAGGGATAGGTGAAATATCTTTTTGGGATGTGGTCAATCATCTGTGAGATGAGGAAA
The DNA here is from genome assembly GCA_023553655.1 of Myrmecobius fasciatus. Taxonomy (NCBI): domain Eukaryota; kingdom Metazoa; phylum Chordata; class Mammalia; order Dasyuromorphia; family Myrmecobiidae; genus Myrmecobius; species Myrmecobius fasciatus. Next base: position 41,979 of record JAJPUD010012787.1, on the reverse strand, counting down.
TGGCTAGACAACTAAGTTCCTAACAAAGGGAGTTTAGGATTAAGCCAATCCAAACCAGCTATGGCAAATGACAAGGCATAAAACCTTTTGAGGACATTGTAATCCAACCTAATTGCTATTTGGATGGTAAATCTGACCGATTGAAACTTTGATTGTATCCAACCTAATCACTATTCAGATAATAAATCTAACCAATTTTATCCATCCTAATTACCATCTGGATAGTAAATCTGACCAATTGTAACCAATCCTGACTATAAATCTGACCAATCTAAAACTTGAAGGGAGGGGTAAAGAATTGAGCAATCAGTATAAAGTTTGCTTCCTTGAAGTACTCAGTGTGTACACCTGCTTCTCATGACAATCACTAAATAAAGGATCCTTCTCTCACTCTAAAGAGCACTGGTTGTAACACTACTCCAGGACCAGCTTGCAACTGGGGAAGCTTTGAGCAATGGCAGCTCATCCTTGGCTTTTACTCTTCAATCCAAGGTGTCCTTTTATAGCAGAGGCAGGGAAAGAAAAAAGAAGCCAGTTCAATTTGCTAGAACCAGTTTAAATGATCACAGAAAATCCACTTGTTAAACTTTCAGTATTTAAACCTCAGAAATTGGCCAGCACTCTGAAGCCTACCTTACTTTAGAGTTTTTAATCATTATTATAGCCAAAATTTAAGAAGGTGATGAAGAAAATGTTAATAATGCATTTTAAACATATAACTGTGTCATATGTACATTTTCCCAGAACTGGTTATTAAATATTTGCCAGGTGCACCAATGTTTTTTTTTTCTTTAAGAATACATATTCTTTCCATATTTGTGAGATGTATATTATCAGTTTCTGTTTTAATTTTAAATCCTATAATCATTAATGGTCAGGTTATATTTCCATTTTGAATTTATTGTCAAATATGGCATATATAGATACCCTAAGCTTAATTTCTGCCAGATTACTTTTCAATTGTCTCTGTATAAATAAATAGATAGAAAACATGTATTTTTATGTTTATCAAACACTGGTTTATTGGTTTCTTTTTTTTCTTATTCTCCATTTAAACTTTTTGAATGATGTGTATTTTTTTTAAATTGATACCAAATGTATTCAATGAATACTGCTTTTTAATATTTTTAGTACTAGAAATTCTATTTCACCTTTAAAACAACTTTTATTTTATTACTTTTTTGTATGAAATTAGGAGAAAGGAGAAGTTCTAAGAAGACATCAGTTGTCTATCTCTTGAATTCTAAAGACCGAGTGATTGGGGAATCAATCAGCATCAGGCAAATGAGAAGAAGCTTAACCAATAACTTGCCTTTGAATTTATTTCCATTTCTAAATACCATGATCCATTTTATTTGTCCTAAGTAATAAAGCAAGTGATATTGATGGAAATATGTAAAGAGTGTTAGCTCCTCCTGTTATATTTTTATAGCTTCCTTAGAAGTTCAGGGGCCTACCATCAGAACATCTTCATATAAATTCTTATTTGTGGGGTTAACAAGTTTACTTTTGACAATGAACCTTGCCAACCATGTGTAAATGATAATTAAGTATTCTGAAAGATAGTTATCTGACTTATTACAGGTAGTCTTTTATGTATTAATATATATATATATGTATATATATATATATATATGGCTATATCAACATTTAGGCAATATTATCAAGAGTTATCTTTACTAACATGTAGCAGAATGGACAACATGACTGGACCACCATTATGTACATAAAGGAGTAACAGTACAGATGGAAACAGAGTTGGACCCAGAACTGAACAGGCATGTGAGAAGAGAATGTTATGGGGTTTGTTGTGAGAAATTGCAAAGTGTTTTTCATGATACCCATTTCCCCAAACTGCAAAGCTTTATCTCTTTATTTCCGCAATTTTGTTATAACTAGAATATTATTGTCTTCAAAGAATTGGAGATGAGGTACAGTTTCAGTTTCCTGTAATATAATAAAAAAGGAATTTCAAAGAAGAACAATCAATAAACTATATTATCAAAGATCCTTATAACAGAAAATGCATTGTTCCCAAGTTAGATGACCATTATATTCTATTGGTACCCTTAGAATACAGTGAAAATATCTATCAGACTTCCAGTGTGGTAGAGGAATTTCAACTTGTGACTTTTTTAGGTAACATGGATTTAAGTAATAAAAAACTGGAAAGCATGGATAAGTTATAGTCTGCTTCGTTGAAGGTGATGAAATGATATTATGCAATAAGAAATGATGAACAGGCAGATTTTAGAGGAAAAAAATGGAACGATTTGTACAAATTGATGCAAAGTAAAATGAGCTGAAGCAGGAAAACATTGTACACAGTATCAAAAACTTTGTGTAATGATCAACTATGACTGAATTAGCTCTTTTCAGCAATGCACAGGTTCAAGATAAATACAAAGGACTGATGAAAATTCTATTCATAGCCAGATAAAGAAATGATAAACTCAGAATTACAGACTGAAGCATATTTTTACTACTTTGATATTTCAGAATTTTTTTTCCCTTTTAAACTGTTTCTTTCACAACTCTGGCTAATATGGAAATATGTTTTGTAGGGTAATAGGTGTATAAACTATATCAAATTATCTACAGAAGGAAAGGGAGTGAAGGATAGAGGGAGGAAGGAAGGGAGTGAGAAAAATTCAAAAATCAAGATCTTATAAAAATGATTGCTGACATTTTTCTTGACTTGAAAATTAAGAATAATGACAGAGCCCACAACAGGACCAATGGTTAATATATATGATTTTCTTAATGTGTGAAATAGAGCACACTGTGCAGCAAGGTGTATTTAAATGGCATAATGGATAAAACCCAGAATGTAGCTTTAGAAAAAATCATTTTCTGAGTTCAAATTTAATGTCAGACACTTACTAGCTATGTGAGTCAATTAATCTTGTTTGCCTCAATTTTTTCTATGTAAAAATGAAGAAAATGAGAAACCACTTCATTGCCTTTGTTAAGAAAATCCCAAATGGGCTCACAAAGTATTGGGCACTACTCAACAAATGCATTTGTATATGTATATACAAATATATGTACATATGCATATATGTATGTGTGTGCATATATACATGTGGGTCAATCTATATGTGTATATGTATGTACACACACATATATACTGTATGCTAAAAACTCTGATTAGTATTGAAGATATGAAGAAAGGCAAATATAAATTCCTTTCTCTCAAAAAGCTTACTTTTTAATGGCAGAGAGTGACAATATATGAGTATACTAACAGGATAAAGATTAGACAAAAAGCATCTGACTAGACTATAGAATTCGTGGGTTTATAGAAATACTAGGAAAGACCACTTGCAAGAGAGCAAAATTTCTATTATGTCTTAAAAGAAGTAAGTGAAATTAAAAGACAGTGGAGAAAAGAGAATATTCCAGGGAGGGGGATCAGTCACTGAAATGATACACCAATTAGAGATTGAGTGTTATATAAAAGGGAAATGTTTAGTGTAGCTGAATTATATAATCCATAGAGGGAAGGAAATTGTAAGAATGAAAAGGTAGGGAAAATACCATGTTTTAAAGTTCATTTCTCTAAGAAGTCATCTCACATGACATTTGCAGTTAAATTCAGAAGGCAGGAAAAAAGAGTGGCTCAACCATTTTGTGTTTAGTGAAATAGTTCCTAGAAGTGATCAATGTTTTTTGTTTTTTGTTTTTTGTTTTTTTTTTTTTTTGTTTGTTTGTTTTGTTTTGTTTTTTATGAAATCAGTGAAGAAATTTCAAGCAAATGCCACACAAGAGTAGCAATACCCAGAGACTACAAAACATTGTCAGGTCATTAGGATAAATGTTTAATAAGCACAGTCATCCACAAGATGAGGGGATTTTTCACACACACACACACAAAGATATCAGCAGAAGATACCAACTTGCTATAGCATGAGAAGCATGAGTTTCCCTGTGGCACATGAGATATTTGTTGCCCTGAGCATGCCCCTTCTTCTTTTTATTGATATGCAAATTTATATGTTTACCATAGGTTTGTGGATTAAATTGTTATTCCTTTCATTAAATCCTTTTGCTTTCAAATAATTGTGTCCTTTGGCTAAAAAGACAAGGTACAATGTATTGTTTGGGACTGATGAATAATGTATTCTTATTGGAAGTGTAAACACCAAATACTTTGATCCTAAGAGCCCATCTTAAGTTTGGTGTGCAGGGTGGTGAAAGCTTACACATGTTCTGCTGAAAGATATTTTCAAATACCTATAACATGTTTTTACAAAATATTTTCAGCAGTTTTTCTTTTGTTTTTAAGGAACATTAGTGTGTAATTTCCAAAACATCGTTGTTATAGTCATTGAGAAAGTAGTTTAACCTGGTATCAACTTGTGTAATTGTTGAAAAATTGACTAAGTACTTGGAGGTTCCTCTCTATGAGAACGTTTAAATTTTAGAAATTGTATGTTTAAGTTTATAAAAAGGAAGAATTTTAAAGAATTTTGTAGTTGCCATTAGTGAATGAGCTTGGTAAAGTTAGAGGTGATCTCCAGGTAAATGGCTACCAAATATTATGGCTTTCTTGTTTTGGTTTGTTTTTTGTTTGTTTGTTTGCTTGTTTAGTTTTTTCACCAACTTGTTAAAGTGTCTACCAAGACATGATGTGATAGTTCCAATGATATCTTGATACAGATTCTTTCCTCTGATGTACAAGATGGGATAATTGAAGTAAACGAACCAAAGTAACCCTCAGTACTCAGTCACAGTAATCTTGACACAGATTTTTCTCTAACACAATCAACATGGGCAAGTCCCAGAACAAAGATTCTTTTGAAAAGTAATTGGCTCTAGCTTGTGTTATTCAGATTCCTGCTCCTTTCAAAGTCTACCCATATGAAGTCTGGAGCCCTGAGATTTTGTGGGTGCTTAAGAACACTTGAGTTCCCATACCATAACAACCAACAAACTGGATGTTATGGCAGAAGTCACCCTTAGAAAATGTGTGCTACTATATCCTTGTTTTATATTCTTGCTGTGTCAGGGCAAAGTAAACATCTTTTTGATAAATATTCAAGGATTTACGAGTACTTCCTTTGTAGATGAAATTCTAATCTAGAATATTATTATTAGAGTTGCACTTCCAACATATCAACAGATAATAGCAAAGTCATAGAACCATAATATAATGATTAATTCTGTTAATATTAGTGTACAAAAATAATATTGATCTATTATCATATAAATTTTAGCATAAATGAAGTAGAACCTATTGTTCTTTTAAATTTATACTGCCAAATAAAGTATGCATTAGTTATTTGTAAGCTTTTCAGTTGTTAACACATATTGTAGCATTTGAATACCATTTCTTCTCAGAAAAAGACAAGTTAGCTATGATATTGAATCTCTCAAATTTTAGTTTAGGAGCACTACAGGGGGTGGGGTACAAAGCCAAAATGGAAGAGAGTAGACGGGTCTTTGTCTGAACTCTTTCTGGCTTTCCATAGAACCACTACCAGATCAAATCCTTGAAGATATTTTGGAGTGACAGAACCCACAAATATTTGGAGTGTAACAAATCTTCCGCAGAAGATATTGGGAAAGAACTTCAGGAAAATTCTGTCTCAATGTGGCAGAAGTGTAATACAACCCAGTTCAGGCCCAGCACAGGGAAACCTAGGGTAGATAAGCCTCCAGGCCAAGGTAATCTAGTGGGAAGCTTTCCAAAATACAGCAGTGTTAGCTGCTCTGTCCTGGTTCAGAAGCCAGTGAGTCAGCAGACTAGCTGTGCGACCTCTAATACAACCACAGAAAACAAATATTGAGCTTCTGAATTCCAGCATAACAAGAAAGACTAGGCCATCCTCCCCTCCTCCCCAGTACAGGAAGGAAGCCAGCAGCATGCTATTACAGAGATAGGACGGAATAGATCTCAAATCCTGAGGACACTAAAGGCAACCCACCTCCAGATAAAGCTTAAAGGGTGATATGAGTTGGTTTCTAACTCTTGGAAGAATTCAAAAAGGATCTTGAAAGAGAGAGAAAGATGTAATAAAAATGGGGAAAGAAAATGAAAGCTTTGTAGGAGAGTTTAGAAAGAGAAGCATAAAAATTATCTGAAGATAATAACTCCTTAAAAATAGATTTATTGAAATAGAAAAAGGAAACAACTCATTGAAAACCAGAATTGGTGAAATGGAAACAAAGAATCGCCACATAAAAAAATTTCTGAAATGGAAAAAAAAAATCCAATGAACAAAACAACTCATGTAAAAGTTCAATTGGCCAAATGAAAAAGGTTAAAAATTAAACTAGTCTAAGAAAATAATTCACTAAAAATTAGTATTAAACAAATGGAAGTGAATGACTCAATGAGTCATTCAATCAAAGAAAAATTGAAAAAAATGAAAAAAATAGAAGAAAATGTAAAATATGTCATAAAAAAAACTAACCTGAAAAATAGATCCAAGAGAGATAATCCAAGAATTATTAGACTACCTGAAAACCGCAAGGAAAAAAACCCTAGACAACATTTTTTTTTTTAAGAAATCATCAAGAAAACTATTCTGATGTCCTAAAACCAGAAGGGAAAATAGTCAATGAAAGAATCCACCAAGGGGCAGCTAGGTGGCGCAGTGGTTAGAGCACCAGTCCTGAAGTCAGGAGGACCTGAGTTCAAATCTGGTCTCAGACACTTAACATTCCCTAGCTGTGTGACGCTGGGCAAGTCACTTAACCCCAATTGCCTCAGCAAAAAGCAAAAAAAAAAAGAATCCACCAATCACTTCTTGAAAGAAACCTCAAAAATAAAAACTACAAGGAACATAATAGCAAACTTTCAGAATTATCAATTCAAGGAGAAAATTTTGCAAGAAGCCAGAAGTAAACATTTCAAATATTAAGGAGCCACAATCAGGAATACACAGGAGCTAGCAGTTTCCACTTTAAAAAATCAAAGGGCCTGGAATATGATATTCTGGAGAGCACGGAGCTTGGATTACAGCCAAGAATCAATGACCCAGCAAAATTAAGCACTATCTTTTAAGGAAAAAGGTGGACATTTGGTGATATAAGGGATTTTCAATTATTTTAGATGAAAAGACAAGAGCTGAACATAAAATTTGATCTTTAAATACAGAACTCAAGAGAAGCATAAAAAGGTAAAAAGGAGAAGAAAAACCATTTTTTAAAGGTCAAAATGTTTATGTCCATATATGGGAACATTGAGAGCTGACGGGTATACATAGAGAATGTAGGTATAATTTGCTATGGTTATAATGGTATAAAAAAGAAACTGGTGTGGAAAAAGAGGTATACTAGAAGAAGAGGAAAGGGGAGGCAAAAGGAGTAAATTACATTGCAAGAAGTGCAGTTGAGGGAAAGAAGGAAGCAGGATGAGCATTGTTGGAACCTTAATCTCATCAGACATGGCTCACAGAGAGAATATTAGATATATTTAGTTTGAAACAAAAACTTGTCAGGAAGTCTGAAGGAGAAAGGGCAACAGAAAGAGGGAGGCTTAAAGAAAGGAGAACAGAAGTAAAAGGGGAAAGGGATAAGAAAGGAGGGAAAGGCTATAAAAGGTGAGGGCAGATTAAGGAAAGTGGTGGTCAAAAGCAAAACACTGGTGAGAAGGGAAGGGGGAAAACAAAGAGAAAAGTATAAGTTGGAGAAAATAAGACTGCAGGACATACAGCGTTAGTAATTTTAATTGTAAATGTGAATGGAATAAACTCTCCTGTAAAATTGAAGGGGATAGCAGACTGGATTAAAAGCCAGAATCCTACCATATGTTGTTTACAAGAAAGACATTTGAAGCAGAGAGTCACATACAGAGTAAAGGTAAAATGTTGGAGAAGAATCTGTTATACTTCTGCTAAAGTAAAACATAAAAATTGTAGGGATAGCAATCCTGATCTCAGAACAAACAAAAGCAAAAAGAGATAAGGAAGGAAATTACATTATACCAAAGGGTACTATAGATAATGAAGTGATATAAATACAAAACATATATGCACTAAGTGGTATAGCATCAAAATTCCTGGAGAAGTTAAAGAGCTACAAGAAGAAATAGACAGCAAAACTATACTACTGAGGGATGTTAACCTTGCTCTGCCAAAATTAGATAAATTGAACCATCAAATAAGCAAGAAAATCGTTAAGGAGTAACTAGAATTTCAGAAAAGTTGGGTATTATAGACTTTTGAAGAAAACTAAATTAGGACAAAAAGCAAGATTTGTTTTTGTTTTTGTTTTGTTTTGTTTTCCATGGGAGTACATGGAACCTTCACAAAATTTGACTACCTATTAGGGCATTTAAAAACCTCAAAATTAAATGCAGAAAGGCACAAATAAAGACTGTTATCTTTTTCAGATCACAGTGCAATAAAAATGATACAATAATGGGCCAAGGAAAAATAGGCCAAAAATTAATTGGAAACTAAATAATATAATCCTAAATAATGAGTGGGTTAAACAACAAATCACAGAAAAAATGTATAATTTACTCCAAGAGAAAGATAATAATGAGACAACAAACCAAAACCAATAGGATGCAGGCAAAGCAGCTCTTAGGGGAAATTTTATCACTCTAGATGCATACTTAAATAAAATAGAGAAAGAAGATGAATGAATTGTGCAAATAAAGAAACTAGAAAAGGAAAAAATTAAAAATCCAAAATTAAATACCAAATTTGAAATTCTAAAAATAAAAGGGGAGATTTATATAATTGAACATGAGAAAAAGAACTAATAAAATTTTTGGTTTTATGAAAAAACCAACAAAATAGATAAACCTTTCATTTGATTAGAAAAAGGAAAGAAGAAAATCAAATTGCTAGTATCAAAACTGAAAAGGATGAACTTTTCTACCAATGAAGAGGAAATTAAAACAATAATTAGGAACTATGTTGCCAATTGTATGCCAATATATCTGATAATCTAAGTGAAATGGATATATACTTGTAAAAATATAGCTTGCTTAAATGAAGAGGACAAAATAGATTACTTAAATGATCCCATTGTAGAAAAAAGAAATTGAACACTGTATTATTCAGCTCCCTAATTTATCCATTTTGTATTTCATAATGTTCTCTCGTTCTTCTTTGGCCATAGATTCCTTCCTTCTCCAAAATAGTCAATGACTATCGTAATCCAGTGTTTGATAAAACCCAAAGACCCCAGCTTTTGGGATAAAAACTCACTGTTTTACAAAAATTGTCACCTAACACCCTATACTAAGATAAGGTTGGAACAGATTCATGATTTAGATATGGTGATATTATAAGCAATTAGGAGAGCAAGTTATACTTTACTTTTCAGATCTGTGGAAAAGGAAGGAATTTATGGCCAAAGAAGAACCAGAGAACAATATGAAATACTAAATGGATGAATTTTATTATATTAAATTAAAAAGGGTTTGTACAAACAAACAAAGCACCCAAGATTAGAAAGAAAGCAAAAAGAAACTGGGGAAAAATCTTTACATTGAAGAATTCTGATTAAGGCTTCATTTTTAACATATATAGACAATTGACTCAGATTTATAAGAATACAAGCTATTATCAAGTTGATTTAAGGTCAAAGGATATGAACAAATGATTTTCAGATGAAGAAATTGAAACCAGTTGTAATCAAATAATAAAAATGGTCTAAATCACTATTTATCAGAGAAATGCATATTAAGACAACTCTGAAGTACAACTACACACCTCTCATATTGGCTAACATGACAAGAAAAGGTAACAATTAAAGTTGGAGGGGGATGTAGGAAAACTGGGACACTAAAATATTGTTGGTGGAGTTATAAACTAATCCAATCATCGTGGAGAGCAATTTGGAACTATCTCAAAAGGGTAATCAAAAAGGGCATATCCTTTGATCCAGCAGTGTCTCTATTGGGCCTACATCCTAAAGAGATTATAAAAAACAGAAAGGGACCCATATATAGAAAAATCTTTGTAGAAGCCTTTTTATGGTGGCAAGGAACAGGAAACTGAGTGGATGCCCATCAGTTGAAGAAATGCCTGAATAAGTTATGTTATATGAATGTTACATAATATTTTTATTACAAATGGTCAGTAGGTTATTTCAGAAAGGAATGGAGAAATTTATATGAAATGATGCTATGAGAAGTGAGTAGGACTAAGAGAACACTGTATACAACAACAACAAGATTATGCCATGATCAATTGTGATACACTTAGATCATTTTCATCGATAAAAATTTTTCTGGCCAATTCCAATTGACTTGAGATTGAGAGAGCCATCTGCATACAGAAAGAGGACTGTGGAGACTGAATGTGAATCACAATATAGTATTTTCACCTTTTTTGTTATTTATTTTTTCTTTCTCATTTTTTCCTTTTTTAGTATGATTTTTCTTGTGCAGCAACACATAGAAATATGTGTAGAAGTTTTGCTTATGTTTAGCATAATTTGCATTGCTTGCTCTGTGGGGGAGGAGAGTGGGAAAAGGGAGAGAGAAAAATTTTGAACACCAAGTTTTGCAAGGGTAAATGCTGAAAACTATTTTGCATAAATTTTGAAAATATAAAAATATCATTTTAAGAAAGACTACTACAGTACTACAATTGACCATTATTTCATGTGTATAGTTACACCTAAGATACCTATTAGAAGTTCCTAGCTTGATTTTAGAAATTTGCTTCATTTTTAAAAATGAGTTTGTGGCTTTTTTGGTGATAAGATTTACCAAAATACTTCTTTTCAAAATAAGTTGGTCCTGCAACAGCAGGTATATAACCAGTCACCAGGCTCAAATCTTAAGCTGTTCTATTTTGCCAAAACCTGTCAAAATTTTTGTCTTGTTGGTGAATCTTTTACAAATTCCAGATTATCTTTTCTATATTAAGATTGGTAAAAAGGAACATGTGGGTTAACAAAAGAAAGAACAACAGCACATAAATTTCAAATGGTTCCTATCTCCTATGCAGAAAATATGTAAACATACAAATATATAAACATATGCACAGAAAAAATAATCTAGATATCTATGCTTATATCTGTATTTTATCTCTAAATCTCTCAAAAGCTCTATCTGTATATCATTTATATATAGGGAGAGACTGTGCAGAGACATCTAGGTTGAAGTCTTGCCTCTAATATTTCATAATGACCATGTGACAACACTAAAGTTTCTTACATTATTAGTATCCTAGGGCATCTAAGACTATTAAATTGCAAAGAAAGTCTTGACTTACATCAGGAGTTTCCCTGTCTCAGAATTCCCACAGGCATTGAAAATACCAAGTTCCTATTCTCTATTGTATATCTATATTGCAATATTGATATGAATATATCTTAAAGCACACATTCAGAGACAGAGAAAGCATCTGTGTGTGCATATGCACACATCTCATGTGCATATTGGCAGAAAATTTAATATTTCAAAAATCATTAATACCAATTGTAATATGGATTGCCACTCCCTTAATTATCCTAATAGTCTCAGAATTTCAGTAATGTCTTTGTGTTATTACTCTTAAGATATTTGCTCAATTAGGTTGAGCTGAACCATACCCTAAATTTCTAATCCAGAGATTTTATCTTGTGAAGGAGCCTAGATTAATCTGGATCTCAGCTTCTGATGTCTTTGCCCCATTCTGTTGGGATTCATGGCATGAAGGGAAAACCAGCCAGAATGAAAAGGTTTTCCTTGCCCAAACTGCTGTGGGCCACTGGGATTTCATGACCAGGCTTGGCTTTCTTATGGTACCTCCTCCCACTCTTCTCCTAAAAGTATAACCACTTTATAAATTTGACTAAGTTCTGTGTTTGAGAAATGAGACCTTATCAGAGAAACTTGGTTCAATGTTTTTTGTTTGTTTGTTTGTTTTTTAACTATTACTTTTGCTACCTGTATTTCCCTCTGAACTATCATTATGATGGGTGATTCAGAGGTCCTGCCGCATTGACACTGGGATCTGGATTGGGATTGGGGCAAGGGCAGGGCAAGGACTTGGTGGGACTCTGGACTGGGTTAAGGGAATTGAGTCTGGGGGCTGTGCTTGCACTGCCTACACTGGGATTGTGTGGAAGGCTCCCACCTAGTCTCATAGACCTTTTTTGCTGACCTTATAAGTTGCTTTCAGCTGGAAAATGTCCTATTCCATCTTTTTGGGTGTTCTATCTCTCTAAAATGTGTTTAGAATCATTATTTAAAGGAATTTGGAGCAGTATGGGAGAGAGTTTATGCCAGTTCCTGCCTTTCCTTCACTATCTTGTCTCTGCATCTAGACCAAATATCTTAAAACCTAATTATTTCTTCCTTCCAATTGTTCTCTAACTATTTTATTTGGACCTTCCCTGACTTGGTTCTTCTCAGAGGCTCAGCGATATATAAAGCATATCCCAATAGGTTTTGGGAAATGCCATATGCATCCAGAAAAAGAACTATGAGATTGAATGTGAATCAACACATGCTATGTTCACTTCTTTTTAACTGTTTTTTTTTCCCTCTTCCATAGTTTTTCTCTTTTATTTTGATTTGTCTCTCTCAACATGATTCATAAAGCAATGTATAGTAAACTTAATTAATTAAAAATAAAATGTTGGAAATGGAAAAAATAAAAGCATCTTTAATGCTATTAGGAAAACAATTTTTAACTGATAAAATCATAAGAGTCTTGGAGACCCCCAATTTTCCTCATATATATTTTGAAAATTGTTAAAGTAGAAAAACAAAGAACTATGAAACCATAGAATTACCTTTAAAAAACACAACACTACTTTTATGGAGCCCCTTGAAGAAAAAAATACCTTTAAAAAACATAACACTATCGTTATGGAGCCCATTGAAGAAAAAAAAAATATGGCTGTTAAATACTGAAAAGTTCCAAGAACTAAATTTAATGAATGCTATAGTGACTAATAAAATAGAATTGGTGTTCACATGTGCCATATATCTTCTCGGCATGATGACTCTAAACACAAATGTAAATATGATGCTAATGATTTTAAATAAACCTAAAATCAAAGAAGAAATCACTGGAATAACTTACACTAATCAAACAAGAAATGATAACAAATAACTCCGTGTCAATGCTCCAGTGCAGTAATGATTTTAAATTAGAACAGCAACATTTCCAGAATAGGTTGCTCATTTAACATTTTTAGGATTTGTCAATAAGATCACTTTTGGCATGAAACAGCCTATTTATTTTGATTAGAACAAAAATCCCCCAGTAACACTGGAGCAAATGCCAAGCACAGTGCTTGACTTCCTAAGAGCCCAGTGAGTTCTTGCATATAATAAAGGCTTGAAAAAGAAAAACCAAACAAAGACCTGAAAATGTCAATGTAGTTTTCAGACATAGGACCTACAGCCCTGAAAAGTACTGTTCTACCAAGGTGAAAAAGTTAAAAGAGCTGATCAAGTGATTAGGCAAACTGTTTGTAATTATTTATAATGCTCTGACTTGATGGACAATGTCCCAGTTGTACTCACTTACTGAAATGAACTTTCTAATGTGCCAGTCCTGCTATATGGGGCAGATATCTGATAAGATTTGACAAAGGTTATCTAGTTGCCAGTTACTTAGAATTCAGATATCTATGAATTGTTTTGCTGCTGTGAATAACTTAAGTTCTATTTGAAGCTGTGTCCCACAGGTTTCATGGGAGGAAAATGAGTGAATTGGAGCATATTCATGAGTGAAGATCATGCTTCATTTTCAAAATAACTTTGCATAAGTATAAAATACCATACCATAAGAGATTTCAAACAGCATCAGTATTCATTACCATAGCATTCCTGAAAACTCAGAGTAACTCTAATTTTGACAAAATTTTGCCATTCCTAATTAAACTATACTCATCTGTAGTATTCTCCTCGAATATTTATTTACTTCTTTGTATAAATGTTATGCAGCTCTCCCTCCCCCTCAGTAGCTCCCTTATATTTAATTTTTTTTTTTTTGTCTTGTATACAAAGAGCAAGATAAAGTTACTGGAACAGAGTGTTTAAGAAATATTTGTTGGAACCCCATATCCACTCCTTTTCCTAACTTCTGTATTTTTGATAAAAAATGCCAACATACTTTTAGCCCTAAGGCTTGCAATTTTAGAATTCATGCTCACCTTATTTATATATATTTTTCCAATTATTTGCTAAATCTGGCCAAATCTATTTTTTCCATCATATCTTACATCCATATATTTCTTTCTAAATAAATGGCCAGGACCATAGATAGATCAGGCTAAAATCACCTCTTGCCTGAATTAATGCCGTTGCCTATTAATTCCTCACTTTGTCTTCAATATCCTTTCTATCCTTTTTTTTTCATGATTGCTAAACTGATATTTTTAAGACATAAGTATAATGATATCGCTCTGCTTTTTTAAAAATTAATTTATAATTGATAAGTATCTATTTCCACTCACAAAGAAAGGAGGAAAGAAAAAAATTATAACATATAGCATACAAATTCTAGCATGGAACATATGCAAAAATAAAACAAAACAAAGTAAAACAAAAAAATTTAATTTAGCAATGTTCAAAGGGTTACAAAATCTTGTAGATGATTCTACAATACTAATTATGAAATTATAACACACCTCTTCGCAGACATGTGTAGCTGTTTTAAAAAACTTAAGATATCCTTTGATTGACCCTTAAATATATTTAAATTCTTTCTCTAATCTATCTTTCCAAATCTATTTCATCTTTCTCCCCATCATTCAGTCTCTTGGTTTTCCATAACTTTTAAAATCATGTATTCTTCATACAATGTGCTATATAGCAAACCATGCAATACTCCTAGTGTGACATGATGGCAATCTTCTTTTTGGGAAATGCTAATGTCTCTTTTATGGTAGTCTGAGATTACTACAAATTTCTTATCTATCATAAAGCTCCATTGAACATCAAAAGGTTTGTAGTCTTTTAAAATGCTTTATTTATATTCTACTGGCAAAATAGATTTTTAAACTAATTACAAAACTTTAAATTTCATATGATCACTTTTAACTTACAATTCTAGCTTATCAACCTTTTTTTTTTTCAATCCTGATTATGTCACTCAGTGTGCTTTCTCTTTCTGTTAGCTTTGTGTAATTGGCAAAGTTGATAAGCATGACTCAATCTATTTAACCAAGTTGTTGATAAAATCATTTTTAGATAACATTTAAGATTTCTACTGAAATCTTTCTACTGAAATCTTTACCCTCAGGGGAAAAAAAAAACTACTGGTATGTACAACTGAGATATACATAAGCTCAGGCCTTCTTAATGGGGGTGTGTGTGTGTGTGTGTGCTAAATATAGTGAGGATTTTTAATCTAGAATTTACTTCCTTTAGTTAGTCTATGTAAGATGATATAATCTATATTAGTAACAATAGTAATAGTAATAATATTAAATACTAAAAAACTATATTGTAGTACTTTGGAGTTATGAATATATTATCTTACATGCTTTTTACAAGAACTCCATGAGTTAAGTGCTAACAGTTTTCTTATAATATTGTGTTAGTCTTTAACATTGGTGAGCTTCAGCTATAATAAAAATAAATGACATTTGTGTAGGCTTTGAATCTTACTAAATGAGAATTATGAGGAAGAGAAGAATCCTATTGTAGATCAAGATTTCACTTCCATAAAAATCCTTGAGTTTCACAATAAGAAATCTGGCTGAATGACTGAATAACAACTGAATTTTGATAACTGTAATCATATATATTGGATCTGCTATTTTCTTTATCAGATTTCATGACTCCGTGGTTATAGAATGCCAAGTCATTTTCTCTTCCACCAACCCCTCCAACATCATCCTGCAATTTGTCAATTTCACATATTGCCTCTTACATTTTCTATCTATTTCATACTCTGTTTCCCTCTTCTCCTTTTGACTTCAATCTTTCCCAACATCATGCTTTGTTTTGTTTTGTTTTGTTTTGTTTTTCCCAATGAGTTCTATTTTCTTATTATATGGCTAAAGTACTTAAGCTTCAGTTTCAATAATAGACCTCCCAATGAATAATTTGAATTAGTTTCTTTAAGTACTGACCGATTTGATCTCCTTGCTGGCTAACAGATTCTCAAAAGTCTGCTCCAGCATCATAATTCAAAAGCATCAATTTTGTAAAGCACATCTTTTCTTATAGTCAAATTCTCACAGCTATGCATTGTTATGGAGAAAAAACAACAACAAACAAGAACAAACCAAAAGAAAAACAAAAACAAACCAAAAAAACCTACCAACCCCCCCCCCCCAAAAAAAACCCCTTAGCTTCAACTATACAAAACTTTGTTGACAACTTGATATGTCTCTTTTAGCGTATTGTCTAGATTTGCTAAAGTTTTCTTTCCAAGAAGAAAGTCTCCTTTAAATTCATGACTACAGTTATTGTCTGCAGTGGTCTTTAAACTTCAAAATACAAAATTGGACATTTGTTTACATTTCTTGATTTTCTATTTACCAGGAAGTGATAGGTTTTTTTTTTTTTTGGTTTGTTTTTTTTTTTTTTTTTGGTTTTGGTTTTTTTACTAATTCTCATTGACACTTACCAAAAGACTTCTTAATTCTTCTTTAATTCCTACCATCAGAATGTGATTTCATCTGTGTATCTGAGATTATTGATTTTCTCCTGGTAATCTTTATTATAGTTTTTGATTTATCAAGCCTGAAATTTCATATGATGAAATCTGCAATAAATTAAATAAGAGGACAACAAATAACCTTATCATACTCCTTTTCTAATCTTTTATTTTTAATTCTTTTTTAAAATTAAATATAAAATTTAAAAAAAAAAGAAAGACAAAGAAAATTAAAACAAAACAAAACATTGTCATGTTCCCAGAAGAACATCAGGGATATATGTTAATATATATTTACATATTGCATAGGCACAGGTAGAAATACACATACATATATGTATATATGTATGTATGTATGTATGCATTCTCCAAAATCTATAAATAAGGGGTGACAATCTGATACAGAAGGGCATTGAAAGATGCATAGATTTATTCCAGTGGGAAAAGATGTATAGATTAATCCAAAAGGGATAAAGAAGTAAGGAAAACTTAAGGAAACAGTTGAGGAGGGATCCATGTGAGGAGGAGGATAAATAATACCAAGGTATGTCAAGAAGCAGAATTAAAAGGACTGTCAAATTTATAAGAATACATGTCATTTCTCAATTGATAAATGGTCAAAAGATATGAACAGATAATTTTCAGATGACAAAATTAAAGCCATTCATAATCTTTTGAAAAAATGCTCTAAATCATTATTGATTAGAGAAATGCAAATTAAAACAACTCTTAGTACCTCATACCTCTTAGAATGGCTAAGATGACAGGGAAAGATAATGATAAATGGTGAAGGGGATATGGGAACACTGAGACACTAATGCATTGTTGGTGGAGTTGTGAAATAATCTAACCACTGTGGAAAACAATTAAAACTATGTCCAAAAGGCTATAAAACTATGCATACTCTTTGACCCAGCAGTGCCATTGCTGCGTCTGTACATTGTTTGTGTTGGGACCTGAGTTTAAGGGAGGCTTTATTCTATTGTAAATTATTTATTCCCTTATTGAACTTGCAAAAAAAAAGTAATATAAATATTACTTAAGCAAGCTGAATAGTTGCTGTTTTAATAGGATCAAATCCTTTATAAAAATATTTACTTATTTAAAACTAAATGCAAAATAAAAATAGAAAAAGAAAGAAAATAAATGAAAAAAAAAACATTGTCATATGCCCCACAGAACATCAGAGGAGATTCAAAATATGTAATAAATTTCCATTTCAAGAAAACAAATTTAATGAATAATAAATTATATTCATGACTTTTGTTCTGTACTGTGCACTCTTTACTTAATTCTTTTATTCCCCTTTCATTTCTCCCACCTCCCCAAAGCAGGCTATAATTAAGCATACATATGTAAATTAGCATACATCCATATAACTACATGTATAAATACATGCACCTGCATATATACATTAATACATATATATATGTATGTGTGTGTGTGTATGTGTGTATATATATATAT
>JAJPUD010012787.1:0-18989 GCA_023553655.1 Myrmecobius fasciatus | reverse complement strand
TCTATATATCTATATCTATATATCTTATTTTCTATCTCTGCTAACTCTTCTTTAATTCTACTCTTTAACTTACCTTGCTTTTATATAACTTCCCCTGACCCATGAATCCCTTCCTTATCTTCACCTCCTCTTCTTACCCTTTCTCTTTCTCTTTATCCCTTTCTCATTAATCTATACAATTTATCCTTCTGTATCCCACCCTATCCTAAGCCACTCTTTCCTTCCCTCTTTTTCCTGTTCCCATTAATCAGCACATCTTGTCTCCCTACTATGAATTCAGGCACTCTTCTATAACTCACCTTATCCTATTCCTTTTTCAATTATTTCTTTATAGATTTTGGAGGTTGTTGTATCCTTCAGGACACACACACACACACACACATACACAAAGGTACATACACACACCTTCATGGTATACACACACATGCACACACACACAACATGTGTGGGTGAATTTTGCAATAAAAACTCATGATTTAAGCCACAGTCAGTTCCCAGTCTTGTTTTAATTAACTACATGGATTTTCTTCAATGTTTGACTTCAAAATACATAATCAATATGATTTAGATATTGACTATGGAATGTCCATGCAATGACTCACCTTTGGGGTTGTAGAAAGAGAGTATTTTCTATGACCAGTAAGTTATCTTCACAAAATTCTATTACTCTCTTTCCTGCTTCGTTTTAACTGATCATTTTCTTTACTTATTTTTCTCTACTAGGAGTTGTTAATGTATTCTCATCTCATTTCCACCTCCTGAAATCCCAGATTCCCTTCAAAACTCAGCTCAAGTATCAACTTCTATATGAGTTATTCCTTAGTTTCTCTTTTCTACTGCATTATTCTCCCAGATTAATTTAGGTCTGCTTTTTTTTAAAAATTGTATTCCACAATAGAAGGCATATTCCTCAGTGAGGGACAAGAGGGACAGGATAATTTGTTTTTATCTTTGAGTACCTAGTACCTACAAATAGACCTGGCAATTAGTAGATGCCACCCAAAAGTATAAAGCCTTCTACTTTTCCTAGAAATTCATTATTTCTTGAGATAATTTCTAGATTACTTCACGTATTATAAATCTATCATCATTCTATATAATTTTCTCAAATCAACAGAAGTAAATAGTAACCATTATTTGTGTATCAGGGTTTTTGTTGTTGTCTTATTTTGTCCAAGAGAAGTGCTCCTGGAAGAAAGTTTACTTTCCAATTTAAGTTATGCTATGTGTGGTTCTTCTGTTGTTGTGATTCAAGCATTAATGCTTTTCTTTATTTGCTTTGCCTAGGTCTCTTATCTTGGAGTATGTATATTTAAGTCATCAATACACATAACTGGAAAAGTCACTCTCTTATCAGAAAGTCCAGATTCACCATTAATGGGAAGAATCTCAAACCTATTATACATGTTTACAAAAAGGCAATTATCTCAGTAGACAAAGTAAAGTGTTGTAATTGGGGATCATAATGTAATTAGGTCTGTGCAATTATGGCACCAGAAAGATGTGGATAAAGGCAACTATAAAGTAATTCAAATTTGAGCAGTGATCATCTTAGCAACAAGTATTAGTGTAAAGGAGCAGGTATCTCAATCAATATATTTTTTAAAAAGCCTTTTTTGGGCATCTCTAAGCTACTCAATCAGTTCCAACACTTGAAAAGAAACTTTGGGGATGTTCTGATTTAATTAAAACAAATCCAGGTGACCTAAGCATGAACGATCCCCTCCATATTGCCAGAAGTCTTTGATGAATGTATCACAAAGATAATAAAGGGATGTATATATATTCACACTGGAATTGGGGTTTTAATATAATGTGCATGTTAACAGATTGGGTTTGGCCAAATATTAGAGGGAGCTTTTCTCTATCCCAAAATCAGTATCATCATTTTTTATTTCCAAATTGTTCCATAGAATTCGACCACTGTTATAAATGGCCTTTTTTGGTAGATAACAATATTAGACATTGTTTTTAAAAATGATGTAACAACAAGTAATTTATATCTATTGAAGGTTAGAGGAAAGAACTCATTTGTAGATGTGAGGTTGGCTTAATTTAAAGTTTTCCAGTAGTGCTTAATTTCTTATCAAAATATTGTAAGGAAGGAAAAAATATGAATCTAGAGATTGTTAATCACTTTAGCAATGAAATAATAACAAGTATTTTAAAACCATTTATCTTTAAATCCATTTATGATCATAGATCTAAGGAAGGATATTAGAGGTCTTTCATTGTGCAACTGAGAAAATTGGCCAGCAATGTTGCAACACTGATAATAAACATCAGGGACAGGATTCTCAGTAAACAAATATTTATTTAAGTAACACTGTGAGCAAATTACTATGCCAAATTCTGCAAGGCATGCAAAAAAGACTTTCTTCCTATCCTCAGGTAATTTACAATGTAGTAGGAGAGATGACATACTTAAAAAACTAAAATCATGGGATAACATGAGTATGGGATGAGTACTCAGAATAGTTCAGGTAAAGCTTATTTAAAGATTTCCAACATGTTTTTTTCCACAAACATCAGGAGTTTGTGCTCATTCCTATTTGTAAGTTTTGTACACAATTCATATTTTATTACTCTCTGAAATCTGTTATTTTCCTTGTAAATAAGTAATGTAAGCCACACTTTGGAAGATTAAGAAAAATATCCTCTTCTTTAATGAGAGTGAAGGGAACTTGTTCTGTAATTTTTGCCTAAGTAATGTGTGTATGTGCCTGTGTGTGTGTGTGTGTGTGTGTGTGTGTGTGTGTGTGTGTGTGTTGTTTGCTTACTTATCACCCAATACAATATCAAATTATACTGAAAGAGTAACCAATGGCTTTGATGGACTATAAAGTAAAATCTTGAAGTCATACTGAGGGAAAAGAAGAAGTGAAGGTGGATCAAAGTAGGAAATGACACAGTTGATCAGAATTACAAAATCCTAAAATTAGAAATTTTATTAATGTGAAATTGAACATGTACATCCTTCTATCATTAGCAACTTGTTAATATTAAATGAAGACAGATCTTCAATTAGAAAGTGAGTGACAAATTCAATAATTAAAATGAATAGAAGAACAATGTGCTATTGTTCATTGACCCTGTATTGCTCATCCCCCATTCCACTTCATCCAAAGGAAACTATATTTTTCCATCTCCTTAAAACTCTGTTTACAAACCATATTTTGCATCATGATTGCTGTGACCTTAATAAATAATGGCCCAACATACCTCCCATAACCTGTAACTTCTTATTTCACATAAAACCACTGTGACTCTAAGGTTTATAGTTTTCATTTTTTTAGTACTTATATTATCGTCTGCCAGTTTTTTTTTCTTTTTTCATACTCTGAGTGCATATTTCATGAAGGACCATTTGTGCAAAGTTCTAGAGATAGGAGAGTGAAATTTTTCTTTACATCCTCACCTTAGCTTCCCTTAAACAATTTATAAAATAGACTAGGATTCTATTATGCAAGAATTTTTTAAAAGTCTTTGTTTTAATTAATTAATTCTTTTGAAATTTTAATATTTAATTTTCTCCCAGTTATATGTAAAAATAATTTTTAATATTCATTTTTGAAACTTTGGGTTTCAGACTCTCTCCTCTCTTCACTTACCACTTGTCCTTCCCATTAATGTACAAGCAATTCAATACAGGTTATAAATGTGTATTCATGTAAAACATTTCTATAAAATTCATGTTGTGAAAGAAAACACATTTTAAAAAATCGCATGAAAGCTTTTAAAAAGTAAAAACAAAAGTATACTTTAACCTGGATTCATACATTATTATTTCTTTCTTTGGGAATGGAAAGCATTTTTCATCATAAGTCCCTTAGAGTTCTTTCGGATCACTGCATTGCTGAGAATAGTTATGTCATTCACAGCTAATCATACTATACAATATTGCTGTTATTTGGACACAATACATTTCACCTTGCAACAGCTCATAGAATCTTCCCAGCTTCTTCTAAGAGGGTCCTGCTACTCATTTTTTATAAAACAATAGTTTTCTATCACATACTTCACCTACTTATTTGTTCAATCTTTCCCCAAGTGATGGGCATCCATTCAATTCCTACTTTTTCCCCTCATAAAAGAACTGCAATAAAAATTATACACACATACCACACACACATATTTATACATCCATTTTAAAAAGAAAAATCTCTTTCAGGATATATACCTAGTAGTGGTTTTGCTATGCCAAAGGGTATGCATGGTTTCATAGTCCTTTGAGCAAAGTTCAAAATTGTTCTAAAGAATGACTGAATCAGTTCACAACTCTATCAACAATACATTAATGCTTTTTTTCCCCTCATATCACCTCCACAATTTGTCGTTTTCCTTTTCTGTCCTATTAACCAATCTATAGGTATGTGGTAGTACCTCAGAACTGTTTTAATTTGCATTTCTTCAAACAGTAGTGAATTAGAGCATATTTTCATGACTACAGATACCTATAATTACTTCATCTGAAAAGTATTTTATATCTTTTGGCCATTTATCACTTGGGAATGATTCTTATTTTTAGCAATTTGACTCAGTTCTGTATATGTTTGAAAAATAAGGATTTTATCAGAGAAAAAAAAACTTTCATTTTTTTAACCATTGTTCTTGCTAATTATATTTCCCCTCGTTCAATTATCCCTCCTTAAAAGTGTTTTGCTTCTGACTGTTCCCTCCCCCAATCTGCCCTCTCTTTTATCATGTTCCTCCTCTTCACTTTTCCCTTTCCCCTCCTACTTTCCTGTCACTTGATTGTTGCCTTTCAACCTCAAAGAAGTCTAAAGTGACATTACTCTGCTACAGTCAAGTTACATTGTATTCAACTGTAACTGATTAAATAAATTTGAGTTTGGAATGCTTTGCCACAGGTTAGACACAAGTAGTTCATATGAACATTCAGAGTGAATTCTCTAACTTTGCACATTTAACATTTCTTCTGAGCTATTTCAATTCTGCTTGTTCATAAAGTACAGCACTTTTTCTGATGATTCCATGCTTGGCAGTCTTGTGCCAGTATCTCCCCATGTTGTGCAATCAAGTCTAAAGTTCTTAAGAGAGACTTTGAAAGTTTCCTTGAATCACTTTTTCTGACCACCACATGAAAGCCTCCCCTGCAAATTCTCTATCAAGTAACCTTTTTGGCAAATGTAAATTTGGCATCCAAATAATGTGCCCAGCTGTGCTTTCTGAAGTAGGATTTGAATGCCTGGCAGTTTAGTTTAAGAAAGGATCTCAGTGTGTAGTATTTTATCCTGACAGGTGATCTTCAGAATCTTCCCAAGACAATTCACATAGAAGCCATTCAATTTTCTGACATGTCACTGGTATAATGGCCAGGTTTCACAGGCATACAATAATGAGGTCAGTAAAATACCTCTGTAGACCTTCAGTTTGGTAATCAATCTAATACCTCTCCTCTCCCATGCTTTCTACTGGAATCTCCCAAACTCTGAGATATGTGTGTGTCAACCTCATTATCAATGTGTAAATCCCTGGAAAGTATATTGCCAAGATAAGTAAACTTATACACATCATTCCAAACTTCTTCATTTGTTGTAATTGATAATTCCACATATGGAGAGTGTGGTGTTGGCTATGGAGTACCTGTGGTTTTTTTTTTGTTTGTTTGTTTGTTTGTTTTTTAATATTAATTGTTAGGCCAAAATTAGCAAAACAGAAGAGAATTGATCCATAATTTGTCATACTTCCTCATATGCCGAGGATACTTTGAATGAACAATCATGAGCAAATAAGAAAAAAAAATATCATGCTCCAGTACTCCCTTTACTTTAGTTTTGGCTTGTATTCTTTTCAAGTTGAAAATTTTACCATTAGGAGCAGCTAGGTGGTGCAGTGAATAGAGCACTAGCCTTGAAGTCAGGAGGACCTGAGTTCAAATTTGATCTCAGACACTTACTACTTCCTAGCTGTGTGAGCCTTGGCAAGTTAATTAATCCCAATTGCCTCAGCAATAAATAAATAAATAAATCACAATCAATGGCTGACCATCGAAAGCATTTGATGTCATGGCTGAAAACATAATGCTAAAATCCATAAGACCAAGAACATGGACATGTTTCACTCTATTGGTAACTGGGAATACTTTCTTCCAAGGTAAGATAGATTTTATACCCAATTGAGTGTGTATGTTATTCCTTCTTTGAGCCAGTTGTGATGAGAGAAAAATCATCTTGACTGTGGCTCTACCATATTTGAATTTTTTTTCTGGATGCTTGAAATATTTTCTCCTTGACCTGAGAGTTCTGGAATTTAACTACAATACTCCTGGGAATTTTTATTTTGGAATCTCTTTCAGGAGGTAATTGGTGGATTCTTTCAATTTCAATTTTACCCTCTGGTTCTAATATGTCAGGACAATTTTCCTTGATAATGATGATGTTCATTCAGTCTCTATTTTTGATTATGACTTTCAGAGAGACCAATAATTTTTTGTATTTCTTTTTGCACCTCTCTCCATTTTTTCCCAAATTTTTCCTCTCACTCTTACTTGATTTCTAGAGTCCCTTTTGAGATCTTCCATGAGCTGAGCCCAATTTTTATTTTTCTTGGAGGCTTTGAATATAAGAATTTTGACTTTGCTATCATTTTCTGATGTATTTTGATCTTTCTTGTCACTATAATAGCTTTCAATGATAAGAAACTTTTTGTTGTTTGTTTTCTGCTCATTTTCCTGGCTTATTACTCTTCTTTTAACTCTTTATTAAAGTAGGTCTTTGTTACCATGGTTGAGGGTGCACTATCCCAAGCTTCAGAGGTTTTGTAGAGCTGTTTTTGGAAATCCTTTTAGGAAACTAACTGCAAGCACTCTTTTCTGCCCTGCAGCTGTTAGGTGTGTTCTCTCCCACCCCTCTTAGCTGTAAAATCTAGTATGCTGGCCAGTCCTGGAGCTCCACTGACCAGGGCAAGACTGGCTGTACACCACACTGCCCTCCTTGCCACAGGCCCTGTCCCTGACCTGAGAGGTCCACAGACTATCAGGACTGTTGATGATTGGATTCTGGGCAAGAATATTGGATTCTGGGCAAGAACTGGGGTTGGGACTGGGCCTGTTCTGGGATTGTGTGTTACGTTTCCATTCTGGTTCCACAGACCTTTTCTGCTGACTGTCCAGATTCTCTTTGATGTCTCTGAACTGAAAGGTCTGGAAGTTTCCAGTATTGCTGCTGATTCAGTGGTCAGGCCCAATCTGGGGCTGGGGCTAGGTCTGGGGCTGAGCTTGCACTATCTGCACCAGGACTGAACAGTGGACTCCCACCAGGTGTCACAGACCTTTTCTGCTGAACTTCTAAGTTGCCTTCGACTGGAAAATGTTCTACTCTGACTTTTTGGGTATTCTGATGCTCTAAAATTTGTTTAAAGTCATTATTTAATGGAATTTGTTGCAGTTTGAGGCTGAGGTTGGGCAAGTTCCTGCCTTTACTCTACTGTCTTGGTTCTGCAGACCTCCAATTCTACTTTTTAAAGGAGTTGTTTTCTTCAGTAAATTTTTTCCTCCAATTTGGCCAATTCTACTTTTTAAGGCTTTTCTTTTTTTCAGTTAATATTTGTGTTTCTTTTTTCTATTTGGCCCATTGTGCTTTTAAAGGCATTCTTCTCTTCACTGGCTTTTTCTATTTCTTTTATCATTTGCCCTAGTATGTTTTTAAGGAGTTATTTTCTTTTGTTATGTGTGTGTGTGTGTGTGTGTGTGTGTGTGTGTGTGTGTGCACGTGCGTGTATCTTCATTACCAACCAAACTATTGATTTGTTTTCCATGATTTTCTTCTCTTCCCTATTTTTCCTCTACTTCTCTTACTTGACTTTCAAATGACTCTGCTTCCTCCTTGTACCATAGCCATTTTCTATAGCATAAGAATGAATCCCCCTCCATTGTTTGCTCATTTTCCCAGTCTATTACTTGACTTTGAACTTTTTGTTCAAAGTAGAGCCCTGTTTCCTTGATGCAAGGGCGTCAAGCTTCAGGGGCTTTGGGCAGCTGTTTTTAGAGATACTTCTGGAGATCTGAAATTTTACAGTTCTTCTAAGATGGTATGATGTAAAAAGTGGTGTATTTATTGCTTTCCTGATCTGTGTCCTGGTCTGTGAATGTCCACAAAAACTCTTTTTGTGTCCTGGAACTGTGTAGAGAATCCTCACTCCGCTATAGTTGTAATCTCTGTTGTGTTAGTGTTCTTCCTCGTCCTGATTTTTCCATTCAGGACTGTGAGCTGTGTTTGAGTTTGGGCAAAGCAACAGAGCCCTCCCTTAGTGTTACCAAAGACACCTCAAGAATCTCCTTCTGACCAGTTGTATAACCCCTGTACTATGGCCTGAAAGCTCCAGAGGTCTCCATTGCTCTTGATGATTCAATGGCTCCTAAGGCCAGCTCCTGTTTTGCAAGGGTTCCATCTAGAACTCTGTTGAAGTGACCTAAAACCTACAGCATTGTATTCTTATTTGGATGCAACAAATCTTTCCTTCTGACCTTTTAAGTTGTCTTGGGCTGGAATTTTTTTTTTTTTTTGCTCTGTCTTTTTATGACTTCTGCTGCTCTAGAATTTGTTTAGAGTCATTATTTAAAAATACTCTTTTGACCCAGTAGCATTTCTATTGGGCTTATATCCCAAAGAAATCATAAAGGAAGGAAAGGGCCCCACATGTGCAAGAATGTTTGTGGCAGCCCTTTTTGTAGTGGCTAGAAACTGGATACTGAATGGATGCCCTTCAATTGGAGAATGGATGAATAAATTATGGTATATGAATGTTATGGAATATTATTGTTCTGTAAGAAATGACCAGCAGGACGATTTCAGAGAGGCCTGGAGAGACTTACATGAACTGATGCTGAGTGAAATCAGCAGAACCAGGAGAACATTATACACAGCAACAACAATACTGTATGATGATCAATTCTGATGGACATGACTCTCTTCAACAATGAAATGTTTCAAACCACTTACAATTGTTCACTGAAGAAAGCCATATACACCCAGAGAGAGGGATGTGAAATGTGGACCACAACATAACATTTTCATACTCTCGATTGATGTTTGCTTACACTGTGTTTCCTTTATCTGATTTTTCTTTCTTGTAGATGCGATTTTTCTTGCACAACAATGATGTGTGGAAATAAGTATGTATATATTCGATTTGTCAAGTATTTTAACATAATTAAGATGTAGTGGACATCCTGCCATCTAGGGGAGGGGTGCGGACTGGGGGTAAAATTTGTAAGGGAAAGTTTTGTAAAGATCAATGCTGAGGAACTACCCATACATATGTTATGCAAATAAAAAAAGTAATATTTGAAAGGTTTGGAGGAGAGCTCAGGATATTGGCTCTAGCTTTTCCTATATCTTAACATAGACAAAATCACCACATTGTCAAGTTTTCTTTCACAGGAAAGAAAACTTCGTCATGTTAAAAACAAATGAAAAATATTTTCCGATGTTAATAATTTATTTTGAATTAATTTTTGATTCAATAGTTAAAAATAACAATTTAAATCTACAACTTCAAATACAAGCAAACTAAGGCAAAGGCTATATGTTTTGCTCAATATTATATCATAATGTCAATCTACTAATCATCAATGTCCTCAAAAATTATTTTTAAAAGAAATTAATTTTAGAGCCAGAAGATCTGGATTCTAGGATTGGTGATTCTATTTTGGGGATTTGATTAAGTCATAACTTAATTTTTTTTAAATGTTTCCATAGGGGCAGCTAGGTGGTACAGCGGATAGAGCACCAGCTCTGAAGTCAGGAGGACCTGAGTTCAAATCCGGTCTCAGACACTTCCTAGCTGTGTGACCCTGGGCAAGTCACTTAACCCCAATTGCCCCAGCCAAAAAAAAAAAAAATGTTTTCACATCTTTAAAATAGAGTGGGGAAAAAAGTCTCCCTTCAGTATCTCTAGAAGTTTCTGTGAGGTTCAAATAAAAGTCAATGCTTGTAAAACCATTTAGAAAAATGTTATGTGGCATATGCATATGACTGGTATTATTATTGCTTAAAAATGGAGGAAATACAGTTTAGCATCCTATCTTTCTCTTTTAATAGTCAAGCAATATAAAATAATATCTACATTATTATATGTCCACTTCATCATTATATGTGTCTCAACTCCTCATAATCTCATTTTTATTCTCCCATTTGACTGAATGCTGCTATTTAAAAGGCTTCTAATTGCCTCCATATTCAGTGATTCCATTTTTTTTACTATCCATCCTTCTTAAACTGTGTGCAATATTTAATACTGTTGGTGACTCATCCTTATATATTGTTTCAGATTATTTTTGTTTCATCTAAGACACTAAACTTTCTGGCTTGTTCCCCTGAAATTATCATGGACCTTTCTCTGTTTATGGTATCTTAGTCATCATAGGAAAGCTCTCTAAAATGCACAACATGATTGTTGTGGGGTTAAATTTGGAGATTAAATGAAAGTAAAAAAGATTTATTAACATACTAAGAATTTGCTTTCGCTGATAGCAAATTCAGTTTTTTTATACAATTTTTTAATAAACATTTATGCTAAGTTAGCATACAAAGGATACTTTAACTCTATGATCTGTGGAGAAGGAAGGAATTTGTGGTCAAAGAAGAACTGGAGCACATTATGGAATGCAAAATGAATCATTTTTATTATATTAAGTTAAAAAGGTTTTGTACAAACAATACCAATGTGGACAAGATTAAAAGGGAAGCACTAAACTGGGAAAACATTTTTTACATTTAAGGATTTTGATAAAAGCCTCATTTCTAAAATATATAATTGACTGAAATTTATAAGAATTTAACCCATTCTCCAAAAGATATGAACAAACTTTTCAGACAAAGAAATTGAAACCATTTCTAGTCATATAAAAAGGTGCTCTAAATCACTATTGATCAGAGAAATGCAAATTAAGGGAACTCTGGGGTACTACTACACACCTCTCAGATAGTCTAAGATTATAGGAAAGGATAATGATAAATGATAAATATTGAGAAAACTAGACACTAATACATTATTGGTGAAGTTGTGAACTGATTCAACCATTCTGGAGAGCAATATCCTTTGATCTAACAGTGTCTCTACTGAGCTTGTATCCCAAAGAGATCATAAAGAAAGAAAAGAGACCCAAATGTGCAAAAACGTTTGTGGCAACCCTTTTTGCAGTGGCAAGAAACTGGAAATTGAGTGAATGTCCATCAGTTAGAGAATGATTGAATAAATCATGTCATTTGAATGTTATGGAATAATATTGTTATGTAAAAAATGATGGGCAGGATGATTTCAGAGAGGTCTGGAGATACCTACATGAACTGATGCTGAGTGAAGCCAGTAGAACCAGGAGATAATTGTAAATGGTAAAAGCAAGATGATACGATGATCAATTCTGATGGACATGGCTCTTTTTCAGCAATGAGATGATTCCAATGATCTTGTGATGAACAGAGCCATCTGTACCCAGAGAGGGGACTGTGGGGACTGAGTGTGGATCACACCATAATATTTTCACTCTTTTTGTTGTTGTTTGTTTATATTTTGCTTTTTTTCTTTTTTTTCCTTTTTTTAATCTGATTTTTTTCTTGCGCAGCATGATAATTGTAGTAATATACATACATATATATATACATATATATATATGTAATTGAACATATTTAACACATATTGGATTACTTGAAGTCTAGGGGAGGGGATGGAGGGAAGGGAGGGAATAATCATTTGGAACACAAGGTTTTGCATGGGTAAAAGCTGAACATTATATGTGCATATGCCTTGAAAATAAAAATCTTTAATAATAAAAAAAGAAATAAAAAAATTGTGATAATGTTTCTGGCCTTTAAGTAGCTTCTCATAATTCCCAAAAGTTCATCTATGGTCATTATGCAATTACATTCGCAAGTTCTTCCTTTACTCTAGTTTTTAGTTTACATGAACTAAGAGACTGGAATGTATCAAAAAGTCTACACATTATATTACTCTTGGTTCTCCAATTTGAGCTAAATTTGTTTCTTATCAACTTTGCTCTAACATTTCTGCTTGTACTAACATTATTTTTTATAGAAAAGAATTCCAAATAAATTACTTTTTTTTCTTTTAAGATAACATGTGCCCTAATCAAAGACTTCATCATTTATTTTCTTTTTGTTTTAAAACACCTTTAATAGTCCTTTTTTCAATATAGTCTCCCCCCACCTTTTTTTTTCTTTCTTTGTGTGTGTGCATGCAAATGTCATAAGACGATTACACTTCTGTATTCATACTTGGCAACTGTGTCCCACATCCCTTTTGTGCGCCTGTTTTGTTAAAATCTGACCCCACTAGAAAACTACTTCTAAAGCCACATCAGTTTCTTTGGGTGGCTTTCCCTTTACTTCCTTAAGTTCCTTAAGACTTTTTTTTAAGTGCCTACCACCCATCTCAGCCCACATTTCTCTTTTTAGTTCAAGGAATTATTTCTATGATACTTCAGTTTTCTTGAATTTGCTTTTGTAAGTAATAGAATACATATCTGTTACGACTAAAGAAAAGTCAAATTTGGGTTTAATCAGCCTTTAAAGAAATGTATTTGCTTTCTTCCAAGTTTCTCATTTCTTTTAACTCCAAAATTAGATCCTTCTTTTTTGCTCAAAAATAATCAGGAAAGTTTTTTTTTTCTTTCTTTTAGAGGAAATTTTTATCAAGGCCAATGTTTAATCTAACCCGCTGTTTAATTCAGATATCACTAGTGTCCTATTGAATATTTTTCTTATTAGTTGCATTTTTAAGATTTGTTCTTTATTTAGTCTACCTTCAGAATTCTGTGCTTGAAAAAGAAAATGAGACCTTTGTGAAGGTACCTAATAGAAATATTCCAATTTCTCTAATTATGTCTTTTTTTTTTTCTTCTTACCTCACAAAAATTAAAAGGAACTGTGGGTTTCTCTCTATATATATATGTATATATAAAAACACTGAGCGGCAAGAAGGAAAAATGAAACATCTGCCTTTTAAATTACCCTTGGGTTGTTGCTTACCTTTCAAAATCTTACCACTACAATTGAAGAAGTCTTCTAGTTATAATCTTAATAATATGCCAAAAATGTATAATTTTATGATATACCACAAAGAAATAAAACATATGATCTCTAGCCACAAACCAAGGCATACAATTGAATGCTCAACAATTCTTTGTAGTTTTTTGTTTTATTTATTAATTTTTTTTTTATTGGTGAGGCAATTGGGATTAAACTAGGAAGTGTTAAGTGTCTGAAACCAGATTTCAACTCAGGTCCTCCTGACTTCAGGTGCTCTAACCACCATGCCACCTAGCTGCCCCTTTGTAGTTTTTTGTTTTTGTTTTTGTTTTTGTTTTTTCGTTCACAAAATTTTTCACCTGAATAAAAGCCACATTGACAATAGTATCTTAAGAGCATCTGAAGGAAAGATATGATACTCTATTGAATGTCAATAACAATGATTCCTGCTTTGGCCAGAAAACCTGAAGGTCTTTCCCTCCCACATTCATTCCCTCAATTATTTAGTTTTGTTTTGTTTTTTTGACTAGTTGAAATAGTAGATTCTTTGCCTCAATTGGTACCTAGTCTTCCTTAATCACTGAATGGGTGCTGCTTAGTCAGACTGAGACCTGTTAAAGATCTTAGCTTAAAAAGGATAAGGTCTTCCATTTTTTTTCAGGTACAACTGCAGTAATTTTGATCTGTATCTGACCACTGGATCTAGATAGCTCTGGAGGGTAATGTGAAGTAGGAGATCTTGCACAGGCTTCCCTCACTTAAACCCAATTCACTTGCATCCTGATACCTGATATCATGGTCCTCTTCCAGAACAAAGAACAAGCCCCAAGGACAATGGCATTTAGGAAATTTCTATTGATAAATCTATCATTATATAGATATTGATAGATATAGGAAATATCTATTGATAAAACATATTTTCGCATTGATAGTATTTGTATTTCCCTATTGCTTATTCTTTAATTTTTTTTTAATTTTTGATTTTTCTTTTATTTCCTCAAAGAGAACTTATTTTATTCTTGAGTTGGGAAATTCACTTTTCTTTATCCTTAGTCTCCACTCAGGTGACAATTGAGTAGACAGAATGAATGATAAATGAATGTTTGTCTTCTTGGCTGTAGGTTTTATTTCCATAACCATCTACATATTGACATCATGCCCCAGTTCTCTCTCTTTCTTATTATTCCATTTGAGGTCTGTTATAGGACAGAGAACTCCCAGGTTGTGACTAATGTTTTAGTTACAAGAATCTTCTGTCTTTCCATTTTTTCTGGACAATGTTCAATTTTTTTTTTTTTTTTTTTAGTTTTGGCTCCATGTTTCCTTAAGGGGATCTGATTTTATTCACAATTTCTAATTTTCTCTGGAATTGCAGTTATTATATTGAATTCAAATAACTCTGGTATAAAAGTAAGTATTTATGCCAGCATATATACACATGCATATATGTATACATATAATTACATTAGTTTGATAGGGAACCTTTATCTTAAGAAAAGGAATTGGTATGAAGTCCTCTGTTATCTCCCTGTGTCATTGAAGTAACCTCTAATTCTGGAAGGTTATAGTGATCAAGATTTCAAAATACATTATTTTTTTCCAAAACAGTTTCCATTTTGTTAAATATTAAAAAAAGATACAAATAAAAAGAAACATGCACAAGAAGATGCAATGTAAAGTCTTTCAGCCCTAACCCTACATGTCCTTTTCATTTTAAACATGGATCAGTGAAAGAAATATAAGGATTATCTACAAAGTAGAAATTATTAAAATGTTCCATGACCCCTTGGGAAATTCAAAACTATTACTTAGCAAGAGGTTCAGTTTAGGTACTTTGCCCATCCACAACAAATGCTAGGGAAATGAGAGTACTACCCTTTGGCTATGTCTTGACAGCATTTGTTAGCACCTATGGTTTGTAAAACTGGAACTTGGTCAGAAAGGATTATGAAAGTGAAAGCTGATAAACACAATGGATGGTCTCCCAGGCAGAGAGAAAATTCATTCTTCATGCCCTGAGGGGTAAACTGGAGCCTGTAAGTAAATAGAATAAATTGGAAGAAGGCTTAAGTTGAATTATTCTAAAATACCTGTATGTATGACCACAATGACCACAATATAGTTATATCTCATTAAGAATCTTCAGATATGCTGAAGAATCTGTGACAGCTGATAATTTAAACATACTGAAATAGTTAAAAGCATTGACTAGACTACTTTCTCTCATTCTCACTATATCAAATTAATAAATTATCATTAATCCCCTCCCAACATGTACCCCTTTTACCCTGCAATAAACCAATATAACAACCAAATGTGAAAAACAATGAAACAAGAATAAAAAAGCTTTGGTATTTTACATGTTGTTATCATTATATTGCATTAAAATTATAAAAAAATCTTTTTAAATTTAATTTTGTTTGTGTTTTTTTTCTTTTAAACATTTTGTATAAGATAGAATTATTAAAATGTGAGTGCACTATTTTTTAAAAGAGGGGAGGCAGCCTTGGGTATAGGGACTAACCCACCAAATGATTATCTCCTCTCAATATAGAATGGAGATCATTCTGATCTACAATTTATAGCCTTAGTTTCCTATGATATCAAGAGAGTAAATGATTTACCCAAAAGCATACAATCATTTTGTGTCAGAGATTAAAACTGAGCCCAGATATTCTAGACTCTCAGGACAGCTTTCTATCCAATTTACTCTGTTGCCCCTTATCATCATGGCTATGTAATAGGGGATTAGTTTAGTTTCTACAAATGAGAAGATATTCCTAATCTGGGTTGGCATATATTTATATTAAGCATAATGTTTTCATCCACATCTCTCTCTGGCTTCATACTTGACACAGGTCATCATCATTGTAATCTCTAAATAAAACTTTTTTCCCCTGAGGCAATTGGGGTTAAGTGACTTGCCCAGGATCCCACAGCTAGGAAGTACTAATTATCTGAGGTCAAATTTGAACTCAGGTCCTCCTGACTTCAGGACTAGTACTCTATCCACTGCACTAACTAGCTGCCCTTCAATAAAACTTTGAAAATGTCCTTCTATTAAGAATTAATATTAAATGACTTGCTTCTTTAAACAATCCAACCTCAATAAGGCATTTTATTCCAGTGTCCTTAATATGCTTCTAAATGCAATATATTAAGTTATCTTTCTAGATGGCATAGTGCTTGGAGTGCTACATTTTGAATAAGGAAGACCTAATTCAAAATTAGCCAGGACAAATCACTTAATCTTGGTTTATTTCAGTTTCCTCATCTGTGTTTGCTGTTGTTTGTGTTTCAATCTCAAAGAGGATCAATAACACCAGAAGAGTGATATCTTGATTTGTGAGTGAACAGGATTTAAGTTAGGCAAACTATGCAAATTCTTCAGCTTCACTCACCCCTCCAGAGTCATTGGTGTCCAGTAATAAGTCATATACCATGATGGATGGCAATGACTCCAGATGAAGGGAGAGACTTTTTTATTTTATTTTAATTTTTTGATTGTTTGAAACTAAGGTCTTTCTCAGATTTGTTTCAAACAAGGTCCATTCAGAGATTAGTTATTAGGTAAGACCTGAGACAAAACATGGCCTGACATGCCTTCATAAAAGCATCAATCTGGGAGGGGAAGACCCTCATTTATAAAACAGGAATAATAGTAGCACCTAACTCCAGGGTGGCTGTGAAGTTAAAATGAAATATTTGTAAAGTGTTTTGTAAAGCTTAAAGTGCTATATAGATTCTACTTATTCTATTTTTATTATTATAATGGAAAAAATATTCTGAAACTGAACTGAGTGGATGGGTGGTTTTGATCTATTACTATTTATTTCTTTGAATTAGTCACTTAATTTCTCTGGGTATTAAGAGCCACATTTATTAGACGATCAAGTTAAACTAGATAGCTTTTGTGGGTCCTTATATCTATAAATCTATAAATCTATAAAGTCTAATTCATTGTAAGCTTATCAGATGTTCTTCATATAACCGGTGGGATAAAAAAGAAATGCAAAAAAAACTTTGCTAATTGTTTTTGCTGTTTTTGTTTTTTGCTTTTTTTTTGATCCAAATCCAGATATTCCTGATTCCAAGTTTACCATTCTATGATGCTAATGTCTCTTTGTTATAATTTTAAGTTACTATTATTCTCTTTTTTAAAGAAAATTTTCAGTTGTGAGTAATTCTCTTAAATGAGCTACATTTTCTCCTCATGTAAAATATGCCCTGTGAGTGAATCCACTCTCTTAAACAGCGTATCATCTGATAATTAAAACTCTAATACATCGCTAGTACATTAGTGTTCTGAAAAGGTCAGTACACTTCCCCAAAGAGTCTGCCTAGGAATAACCTGAGAGGATATTAGAGATTGAGGAAATATTTCAAAGTAACCTAGAGACAAAAAGAATTTAAATGAAATAGCTAGTTATTGATGTTTCTATGGTAACTGGGAAAATTAACCCATATTCATATCATTAGAACCTGCAGTAAATTACATCAGACTTAAAGAAAATAAATTACATCTGTAATATATGGAAATAATTTAAAAAAAACTGAAATGCTTTGCCCTCATCATTCACAATTATCTTATTGTTGTTTGTCATTGTTAGCTGTAAATACTTTTGGTGATGAAATCATGCCCTAGTATCAGAACATTGATGTTGATTGTCTTAGGCAGGAGGACCAGAAGGTCATTATTAACAAAAGGTATTGTAAACCCCTGAATTCTACTTTCCCCCAGGCAGGCTAAGGGCATATTTCTTAGCCTTATCTTCTCCTTCCAGCCAAAAAAAATTTTACAAAAGATGATATATTTTGATCCTTAAAGATTTGAAAATTAAGTGGACCTAAGCAAAACTAGGGAATTGACCTAAAATAAATGTTATCAGATATATCTTCTTTTTATTCTTCCCCAGGGGAAAATATGCAAGGGAAAAGCTAAGAGAACTTGGTCCAATTAGGTGGCTGTGTTCTATTAGTCCAGAAATGTTGGATGTATGTAGTGCAGGAGGGTCAGGGCTAACAAAAACTCTTTCAAACTATTGAATGAGAATTACTCAGTGG
Organism: Myrmecobius fasciatus; assembly: GCA_023553655.1. Taxonomy (NCBI): domain Eukaryota; kingdom Metazoa; phylum Chordata; class Mammalia; order Dasyuromorphia; family Myrmecobiidae; genus Myrmecobius; species Myrmecobius fasciatus. The sequence continues at coordinate 915 of JAJPUD010012787.1, read as the reverse complement.
AAACATCACCAGTTTGGGAGCCATGGGAATTATGTTTAAATACAGTCTTTGAAAGCTATTTGTATGACCTGGGGCTAGCTACCTAAACTCCATTGGCCTCTTCTATAAAACTAAACTAAATGGTTTCTGATGTCCCTTCTAACTCTTAATCCTTGAGTCTCTGAAACTTACCATAATCTTTCTAAACTTCAAGGACCTATGGTTTTGTCTGTGGGTTCTTTCCTTTCTCCCTTTCTTCTTCCTTCCCTTACTACTTCCCTCTCTCTCTCTCTTCCTCCCTCTTTCTTCCTTCTTTCCTTCTCTCCTCCTGTCTTTTCTTTGTCTTCCTCCTCTCTCTTTGCACACTTAAGGAATCATACCCTTATCTGTGAATTCTAGGTCCAAAAGAATATAAATCTTAATTGCTGCAACCTTATGAGATATCTTGGGCTTTACCATCAAGAATTCTTTTTTAAGTACAATGACTTAAAACAAAACTATTCTGGCTCTCATTGATTTGCCAAAAATAGATTCTAGCCCAAGCCTCACATGGTCATTGTTTGGGTTCTGAAGTGTCAGAATAAGTGTAAATAGCAATAATTTTTATTTGCCAAAAAGATTAAATATCTAGATATTTGACAGATTCTATGACTCTGTGTGTTTGTACATACAAGGAGTTCGGAGACAGAAACAAAGGCCCCATATATAACAAAGCATTTATATGAGCATGTTTTGCTAGAGCAAAAATAAGAAAACAATTTGGGAAAATCTAATCAATTATACATATAACAGAATTTTTCTGCATCATAAGAAATGGTGAATGTGAAGAATAAAAAAAAGCATGGAAAGACTTATAGAGACTGATGCAATAAGAAGTAAACAGAACCAGAAAAAAAACTGGTTTTGTGCACAGTAATTATTAAAGTGCAACTAAAA
>JAJPUD010012786.1:13730-43424 GCA_023553655.1 Myrmecobius fasciatus | reverse complement strand
CTTCTTGCTCTCTCTTTCTCTTGTAATTTCATGCATTGCACTGGCATGTTGTTTTTCTCAATGGCTCTGTCCTTTTTGTGGTTTTTCTCTACCACGATTCCTGTTATGCTTTTCCTCAAATTCTTTCCTATTTGCCTCATTTACCATTTCTTCCCTTTTACTGCAATTTCTCCTTTTAATCTGCTGTTCAATCAGGAACCTGGATTGTGCTCCTGTCCAGTGTCAAAGTTGGAAGGGGGCTTGGATCAATCAATCAACAAGCATTTATTAAACTCTTATGAGTTCAATCTATGCTGAGACCTTGATTAGTTGTTTTGGTGAGAAAAAGAAGAAAATAAAACTAGGATACTGAATTCTGAGAATAATCTACAAAGCTAGATTAAAAAAAAAACTCAAAGCAAAACATGAAATAAATCATAAAATTTGGGAACGGTAGAGACTTTAGGAATCAAAAAGTCTTATTGTTTTCCCTAAACATGAGTTCCCTTTCCAATTGGCTATTTCTGTGTACATGAATAAAATTATGAGATACTTTCATGCACACATATATACATGTTATGTATAGATATACACACAAATCTTATTATACTATCTGTATCATTCATCCTCTGGAGCTGTGTTTGATTATACTTTAAATCATTAAGCACAGAATCAAGAATATCTTAGAATGTATTATTAGAGAGGATATACAAGGATATCCTTTTGTTTTGTCTTCTTTGCTCTTGGATAGTATCTAGGTGATATTTGGGTGGCATTAGTAAATACTATTCTGTTTCAGGATCCCCATGGTCTTTATTTTCTTGAATGTAGTATTAAAGAAAGACAGCTGAACTAGAATCTGGAGACTGGCATTTTATGCTTTGTTTCTATCATTAGACAGTATTGTGATCTTAGGACAAATAACTATACTTTTTTAGGCCTTAAATTTAAGATGAGAGGAATTGGTACTAAACAATTTCTAAGATCCTTTCTGATCTCAAGGTTTTTCTGTATCAAAAAAAAAACATAGATAATGGAATAAGAAGAAGAAATGGGGAAGAATTGCTTCGATTGGCTTATCTTCATACTTTTCAGTATTAGAACCTGACTGTCCTGCTCATGTAGAATTTATAGGAGCCTGCTTCAAAGTTTATGGTATTCTTGGATTCCTTCTCCCTTGGAGCATTAGATCTTAAAAGTTGAAGACTTTGGAGGAAAGAGAAGTTATACAGAAGACTTATATATGCTACAAGAACAACGATGAAGAAAACTGCTCAAAAATACAACAGTTGGAGTTCCTGGCTCCTCCATCAAATCTAGCCTCAGGGTTTCGGAAAGAATGAAAGCTCTTCTCACCTGCCTGATGCGGAGGACAATACTGGCACATAAGGACAATAATTAAGAATATTTTGATCTCAGTTTTTTTTGTTCACATATATACAATAGTGACGAGGGCAAAGATCCTATTTCACATCTTCTTTAGGACGAAATTAAATTCATTATAAGAAGAACATGATATTAGGTTTGGTTAAAAAAATTGAAATTACAAAAACTGAAACTCCGATCTTTCCATTTTTCATTTCTTAATCTGTAAAATGGAGTAATGATGTTTTTCCTCCTTTACCTCCTCACTTCAGAAAATTGTTGTAAGGATAAACTAGGGCAAGCCTGGGTAAGTCTCAAGAGATGCACAACTCAATAATACAGGTCTGAGTATCCTAAAAATAGCCAAAGGAAATAGATTGTAAATTTTACCTACTTAGCTCCCAGATCTCTTGGCTATGGAGCCTTATGGAAAGTATATTTAGAGAGAGACTTTTAAACTTATTATTATCACTGATAAACTACATTTAAGAAGCAAAATAATATAGAACAATATTGTCAAACTCATAGACAAATTAATCCCTGACTTCAGCATATTGACTTAGAAAACTATAAATTAACATTACCTTTGTGGTAATATATTTTTATTTATTTTATTAAATACTTCTCAATTATTTTAATGTAGTTTGGTCCATACTTGAGAGTTTTGTGAGCCATGAATTTGATATCCCTGATGCAATACAGAAGTGACAACAGAATTATTAGATCAATCTATAAACATTTATTAAGCATCAACTACATGCCAGACACTGTACAGTCCTTAGAGACAGGACTCCTCAAGTCTCATCAAGATTAGCTATGTGACCTTGGGCAAATCACCTAATCTTTTTGTCCTAGGCAATGTAGTCAGATTACAAATTACAGAGGAACTTTGAGTCTTCTTTGGTGGGTGGTGATTTCCTGACTAGGGTAATTCCCTATGCTAAGTATATTGCAATTCCAGTTCCTATTCTTAACTACAAATTCCAGAGTACTTAAAAGGAATGTTTTCAGGACAAATATCTTTGCCTACTTCATAGACTTCTTAGGTCCAGTTCCCTTGCTTGTCTGGGATCTATATAAGGGAGCTTATTCAACTCAGTGAACTTTTTGATGGTTTCAAGGGGGCTTTCAGAGAAGCATTAGGTGCTTCAAATGTCTTTTAGCTTAATCTGAAGAAAATTTCTAATCCATGGACAATCTGTACTTTTAACCATCAACAGTCATTTCCAAATATATATTATTGGTCATGAGAGGTCTCAATCAATAAAGTAAGAATAGTTTAGCATAAATCTCTCTTCTGCTCAGGGGTGTCATTATGGAGAAAAATTGAACTCCATTATAGCATGATCTTTGGTTTAGAAAGTACAGAGTCAGAGTGAAAGATAAGATGGGTTAAATTCCATTAAGGAGACAAGTACATATATGTATGTATAGGTGTATGCATGTCTATATATAGATACCCACAAACCTTTACATATACCTAAACACACATAAACAACTCTGTGTGTGTGTGTGTGTGTGTGTGTGCTTTGTTGTTCAGCCATGTTTCACTCTGTGACTCCATTTGGTTTGGTTTGGTTATTTATTTTTTTGGCAAAGATACCAAGGAGGTTTGCTATTTCTTTCTCCAGCTCATTTATAAATAAGGAAACTGAGCAAACGGGATTAAGTGAGTCAGACAACTACTAAGTATCTTAGGCTAGATTTGAACTCAGGAAGATGAGTGTCTGGCTCTCTGAATCACCTAGCTGCCCATTCATGTATGTATATATCTATATTTATGTGTCAATATTTACACATGTATGTGTATATACACAGAATATACTCAAAATGAATTCAGATTTATAAGGTAATACAGTATTAGATACTAGTATCTGAGGAGATCAGGATAGAATCGTCATAGATGTTAGCATTTGAGCTAAACTTTGAAGGAAAACTAGGGAAGATCAAGAAGTTAGAAACATACTTGATTCTGAAAATCAGACATTAAGGAAAATTTACTAAAAAAATCTTAATGTTTCTGGCCAGAAGTGGGCTCCATTCATTTTTGAGAAGAGGGAGCACTGAACAGAGAAACAACAGAAGCATTATGTTTGTTAGCTCACCACAATCTTCACCCTTCAAGAACGGATTGGTCCATTCTCTTCTGCATTACAATCTTTCTGATAAGACCATGTATTTATCCCTCTAAATATATTATAAGCATGACTCCCTTCCTTGCCATACATCCCTTGTTCAAAAATGGCAGAAAACCGATGAGTTCACCTGTGCCTTCTTAGCATCCCAATTCTTTGTTTAAGACTTTTGAGAGATTGAAACTTATTTGTTTTGTGGGATCTTAACCTTCCTTAATTTCTTACATTCTGTGTTTGTGGCAGCCCTTTTTGTAGTGGCTAGAAACTGGAAACTGAATGGATGCCCATCAATTGGAGACTGGCTGAATAAATTATGGTATATGAATGTTATGGAATACTACTGTTCTGTAAGAAACGACCAGCAGGATGATTTCAGAGAGGCCTGGAGAGACTTGCATGAACTGATGCTGAGTGAAACGAGCAGAACCAGGAGATCATTATACACAGCAACAACAAGACTATATGATGATCAATTCTGATGGACATGGATCTCTGCAACAATGAAATGTTTCAAACCGTGACAATTGTTGATTGAAGAAAGCCATATACACCCAGAGAGAAGGATGTGAAATGTGGACCACAACATAACATTCTCATACTCTTGATTGATGTTTGCTTGCATTGTGTTTCCTTTTTCTGATTATTCTTTCTTGCAGATACATTTTTTCTTGCACAACAATGATAAGTGTGGAAATATGTATACATATATTCGATTTGTCGAGTATTTTAACATAATTAACATGTAGTGGATATCCTGTCATCTAGGGGAGGGGTGGGGACTAGGGGGGAAAAATTGTTATTTTTTTTCTCAAAAAGCATACAATCATTTTATTACCAAGTGATATTTATCCCAGTAATGAAGGATTAGTTTAATATGAGGGAAACTATTAACATATTTTATTATATCAATAATAATAATAATAAAAAAATCATGATTATTTCAATAGATGGAGAAAAACTTTGACAAAATATAGTCAGTTATTTTTAAAATTCTTATTTAAATAATTTTTTTATTAAAGCTTTTTTATTTGTATAGCATATGTATGGGTAGTTCCCCAGCATTGATCTTTACAAAGCTTTCCATTACAAAATTTACCCCCAGTCCCCTCCCCTCCCCTAAATGGCAGGAAGTCCATGACATGTTAATAATGTTGAATTACTTGACAAGTTATGCAAGAAAAATCCTATCTACAAGAAAAAAAAAGAAAATCAGAGAAAGGCAACACAATGCAAGCAAATATCAATAGAGATCTTGAATATGTTATGTTGTGGTCCATATTTCATATCCCTCTCTCTGGGTGTATATGCTTTTCTTCAGTGAGCAACTGGAACTGGTTTGAGACAATTCTTTGTTGCAGAGAGCCATGTCCATCAGAATTGATCATCATGTAATACTGTTGTTGCTGTGTATGATGATCTCCTGGTTCTGCTCATTTCACTCAGCATCAGTTCATGCAAGTCTCTCCAGGCCTCTCTGAAATCGTCCTGCTGGTCGTTTCTTACAGAACAATAATATTCCATAACATTCATATACCATAATTTATTCAGCCACTCTCCAATTGATGGGCATCCCTTCAGTTTCCAGTTTCTAGCCACTACAAATATTTTTAATTTCTTCATCTGAAAATTGTCTGTTCATATCCTTTGACCATTTATCAATTGGAGAATGGCTTGAATTCTTATATATATGAGACAATTCTCTATATATTTTAGAAATGAGGCCTTTATCAGAACCATTAAATGTAAAGATGATTTCCCAATTTGATGCTTCCCTCCTAATCTTGTCTGCATTTGTTTTATTTATACAGAAACTTTTAAACTTAATATAATCAAAATTATCTATGTGGTGTTCAATTAGGAGTTCCAGATATTCTTTGGACATAAATTTATTCCTTCTCCACAGGTCTGAGAGGTAAACTATATTATGTTCCTTTAACTTGTTTACAAAATCACTCTTTACATCCAGATCATGAACTCATTTAGATCTTATCTTGGTATGTGGTGTTAGGTATGGGTCAAGGGGGGGGGAAATTTGTAATAGAAAGCTTTGTAAGGGTTAATGTTGAAGAATTACCCATACATATGTTTTGCAAATAAAAAGAAAAAAATGCTAAATAAAATTTTTAAAAAAATTTCTCACATTCTGAAAAGCTACCTTGAAGCTTACAACATTTTGTGCAAACCTAACTTTTCAATATTTCTTTCAGAGGTGATGAGGGAATGAATTCCAATCACAGGAAACATATTCTGCAAAGGCCCAGAGATGGTAGATGAAATGTTGTTTCTGAGGAGTAGCAAGGAAAATAATTTGCTCTGAGGTGAAGTTCATGACAAAGGTAAAAATATATAATGAGAGTAGAAAGATGGGATGGAGCCAAGGGCTTTAAATGCCTAACAGGGGTACTTGTATTTGATCCTGGAAGTAACAAAGACTCAACAGAATATTTAGCAAGAGACTGACTAAGTCAGTACTGTACTTTAAGAAGTTCACTTTGGCAGGATCAGTTGGAAAGGGAAGAAGTCCAAAGGTCATTGAGCTTGACTTGCTTGCTTATCTTTGCTGAGCTACCAGTGGGAAGTAGAAAAGAGGTGCATATGGACTCACCTCCTAGGATGCAATAGAAAAAAATAAAAATGAATTGCTGCCATTTTGAAAAGCCTAGTGGAAAAATTTCTTTTATGGGCAAAACATAATTCTTTTTCCTTACTTCTTTCTAATTACTAACTTAGAGCCCTTCCAGTACTACAGAATAAAAAGAGCAAAAAGTTTCTACTTAGGAAATGCAGTTTTTCAGCTTTCCCATATATTAACTGAGGCCAAATTAAATATAATGGCAAATAAAGAGAGACCTTGGTGTCCAGACTTGATTAATGAGGATGGCATATGGTGAAAAGGAAATGTAAAGCCAATGTCAATACTCTGAAATAATTATGAAGGAGATTTTGGAAATAAGTTTTTTGAGTGGTATTATATTCTTCAAGATTTTCCAATACCTTACTAACAACTGAACCATTTGGAATAAAAATTGGAGTAAGAAGAGAGAGGTAGAGAAGAAAGCAAGCAGTATTGAGATAACAATATTTCAGTACGTTAATCAATACTAATATTTTATTTTGTTTTCCTTTCCAAAACTAATTTCTGTCCATGTGTATTTATTAAAAGATGTGTATGATATACATACATATACATCACCATCACCACTACCAATGAAACAAAAGCATTTTTTTTTAAAAAGAAAAGCAGAGAAATCAGGTTCTTTGTGAATATGTTTTTAAGTTTGTTGCATATTTTAAGGTCATTGATTTTTCTAAAAATGAAGGGCAGCTTTTAATTCCTGAGGTCATGAGACTCAATAAGGATTTGAAAAACTGAAGGAAAAAAGGTTTGTTTTTTTCTTCAAATTTTAATTTACCTTATAGTGATAGTCATCCTGATGAATTCTATTTATGGGAGTTTGAGCTAAAAGAAGACAATACAATTTTGCAGCCCTGATTTCTCACACATGGGATTATATTCATATTCATATCTATATATCAATATCTGCATCTATCTTTATCTATCTAATATATCTTTCTAAAATCTCCCAGAGGGTGTGTGTGTGTATGTGTGTGTGTGTTTATATATATATATAGCTACAGGTGTGTATATATATATGTATTCATATATACAAATATTTCTATATATATATATATGTATGTATATAGCTATCCTAGAGGGGATATATTAATTCAGGTTCCATATAATCAATTAAAATAGTTAGGCTTGAAAAACCAAGAATTAAGGATAAAAGCTGAACCACAGTAATTTCATTCACTTTAGAAACTCTCCCTCTCCCCATGCAGATCAGAACTTTCTCTACAACTTATAGTTTTAGACTGTTGCCTAAAGCAATGAAAGGTTCAGTAACCTGTCCAGGGCCACACCAGTCAGTGTATGTCAGAGTTAGGATCTGAATTAAGTTCTCTTTGACTTCCAGGCCAGCTTTCTAAACACTATGTCACACTTTCTCCAAAAAGAGTTACTTCCAGGTTTACAATATTTGGTGATAGGGCATGTAAATCCCAATAATCTATTAAATTCTCCAGTTGGATCTTGAACTTGGCTATTTCCTTGACAGTCAACTCCCCCACTGCTCAAGCAATTTTTTAGCCCTAAATTCTCACATATGGGATTATGTACATACATCAGAATAGTAATTTAATCCATATTTTTGTCTCTAGCTAAAAAAAAGTAATATTCATAAAATATTCAAGGCAGAAAGCTATCTATCTGTGTATGTGGTAAGGATCACTGCCCCCTCCCACCAAATTAATGAATGAGTCTTGTCTTAGAAGAGCAAAAAAGGAATTTATTGCTTTCTCATGAGAAAGGACACCCCCAGTATCAACCAAAATGGGGTCAATAAGACAGTGCAAGGATGAACAGTTCTCAGCAGGTTTATATAGAGTCTAAAATGGAATACCCCACCCTATTCAGAATTTCTGCCTAGAATTTTCCTTAGCAGCAAAAGATTCCCACAAAAAAGATGTTCGCTCAACAGGTAGGGAGACTTGTCTGTAAAGAACAATAAAATTTCTTTTTAAATCTCAGACCACTGCTCCCATCACAAAATCCAGTCCCTGACCCTAAGGAGCTTGCATTCTTACATTCTATTGAGGTAAATAACCTCTCAGTTTTCTAATTTAAGTTTCATTTATCCAGTTTAATTTTTATAATTGTGGAAACCAAACAAATACTCATCCATTTCACACATTTCACACAGACTTTTAGGGAAAAAAAGATACCCTTCACATTTTTTTTGTTAACAAACAACCATTTACAATAGTTCTGCCAGATGTTTTCCAGTGTCTCACAATTTTTGAAATATAAAAGTTCTTTGTTATATCTAACACGAGTTTTTCTGGGCTATGGTATTAAACCCATTCTCTGTCATTCCATCTATTGTCAAAATTAAAAAAAAAGAGAGATCCCATTCTTTCATCTTTTTTGCAGTACTCTAGCTTTCTTTTTCCTAGTTAGGTAATTTTTCTATAAAACACTTTGAAGATGCCACTTTAGTTATTTTTTCTTCCAGTTCTCCTGTCCTGTTTTCATCCCTAAAATCCTTTGGTTTTCATTATTGGTCGCTTGCTTTAGTAAATAAATTACATTCTATCACTGCAGGGTACTCGGCAATCCCTAGAGGCTAGAAAGATGGATGTACTTCCCCAAGTACTTACCAGAGGGACATTTGAGCATAGTGTGAATATTGAGTTTTATCTATTCATTAAGCCCCCCCATGGGAGAAAATCAGTAAAGAAGTGCACAAGGCCAGAATTAACCAAATGTTTAGGAATCTGGATTAAGTTTGAGGTTGCTAGTGATACTTCTCTTTCTTAATTCAGTCAAGGCATCTGATGGAGATTGTGGGTTCTGAGAAAAGAAAAATGCAAAAGTAGTTTTGAATTAAAGGGTTCTGTTGGATGCAAGTTTAGGTTGATCTAAAGGAAGTTTTGCACTCATTTCTGATTGTCAAAAGCACAAACAATCAGGACTAAGAGCCAAAGCTAATTGCCTTTGGGGGAGGGTCTTCAAATTAATTATCTCATTAAAATTTTCTGGGCTTGTCATTTGTCCTAGGTGCTTGACTTAGGTGTAAGGCACTGTTTCTCTTATGTATTTTGATCCTTTTTCACAGACTAGTGGGTAACAGATGCTGGAAGACTGAAAACACTTCACAATGGGGGAATTGACGGTCAGTGAAAAACAATCTGACTAAGATTCAACAGGAGAGTCCAACAGAAGACTGGGAACCATAAGCCATAACAAAAAAAAAGTTGTATACCTGGAATTAACTCTTATTTGAGAGAGTATGACATAATGGTTTAAGAATTAGCATGGAAGTCTGGGAGACCTGGATTCCAATCCTAACTCTGACATACTTCTGTATGATATTAGGCAAATTATTTAACCTTTTGTTGTTTTAGACAACATTCTAAGACCATAAATTGGAGAAAATGATCTGACCTGCATTGGTAGAAGGAGAGTTTTTAAAGTAAATAAAATTATTGGCTTAATTCTACTTGTTAATTTTTGGTTTTCCAAGTTTCTCTATTTTAATTTATTATCTGCAACTTGAATTTTTCCTATGTTATGGAGATCAAGGTGCCCTTCTTATTTAATTCCTGGAGAATTACTGGATGATTTGCTTTGTATCATAAAGAAACTTTGAGAAATGTCTACATTTTGGTATCTAATATTGTCCTTCTTATCTCTTCTTATGAAGGAGAAACTTAAGATAATGATTCCAATTTAGGGATGGTTATTAAGATGTTTTCATCAGTCTTATAAAGGATACGTTGGGTATGTTGGTATATATTGTTAGAAACACTCTTGACATTGAAATTCAGGTATCCAGGCAAATCTATTAAAGAAGAATCTTGAGGAATCATCGTAGTGTTTCTGGGCAAAAATGGGCTTTGTTCCTCTTCTTAGGGGAAGAGGGAGCACTGAACACAGAAGCCAGAGAAGCTTTACACTTGTTAGCTCTGTGCAGTCCTCTTCCTTCAGAGAATGGATTGGGCCATTTCCTTCCAGGCAATAATCTTCCTGATATGCAAATTGTATGTTTTTTCCCTAAATATGTATAAGCATTTCTCCCCTCCCTCATTATACATCCCATGTCCAAAAATGGTGGAAAACTCCTCCTATAGGGTGTGTTATTTAATATGCAATTAGCCTATTAAGAAAGTGCCTTAGCAATTTGGTCAAGTCCAATTTGACCCCAACCAGTTTGAGCTGGATCAGCTATTATCTTAAACTTGTGGTTTTCTCAAAACCACACAAAGTCTTTCTGATTTGCTGTGACTTCCAAGCTCTCCAATTCCTTGTTTGCTCAAGGTTTCTGAGAAATTGACACTTAATTGGTCTATAGAAACTTAATCTTCCTTAATTTCTCTGAAATTAATTCTGAAAACTCATTGATCAGTGATATTTATTATCTTACAATACCCTCAAACCTTGCAGCATTCTGTGGAAACCTAACTTTTCAGTATTTCTCACAATATGTATATCAATATTTATAGAAGCCATGGAGGACTCCAGGAATAGCATCTTGTAGGATAATTCCCCTGAAATTGAAGTCAGGAAAATAGTGTTATGACACTTATTAATTAAATGACCCTGGACAAATCATATAACCTGTCTGAATGCTAGGTTCCTCATCTAAAAATGAGGTATATTTCTGCTCACCCTTCCTCTTTACAAGGTTGCTGTGAGGAAGGTACTGAGGTACTGGGTAGCTGGGTGGGATTGGCAGAGAAAGTCTGAAGTGTTGATAAGCTTATTCCCTGCAGCAAGCAAGGGAGGGTACTGATGGGGATCACCTCAGCCTTACAGTACCACCCCTATAGAAAACTTGTGCAACCCCCCTCAGTCAGAAATCCAAGTATGTTAAACCCCCAAGGTTAAATTTCCCCTATAATCTCTCCATGGCCCAGGCCATCTTGGCTGAATCCCTTTGAGATTAGCCCACCACAGTGTTCTGCCTCATAGTGTCTCTGCTCATCCTCCCCCATGTCTCACTCATGGTGTCTTTCTCACTATTATAGCTAACTAACTCTTTTAGGGTGCTGAATCCCTATCAGGATTCAGCCTGCCAGTCAATGGTGTACTCCCACCTCATGGAGTATCCCCAATCTCCTGGTTAATTGTGAATTAGGGAACTTGGGTTTTTTTTTTTTTCATTGTTAATTGTTAAAATCTCTTTCCTTGCTACGTGCTCTCCCAAACCTATTATAATTTACCATTCCTGGTGTGCATTTTGCCTTTTCATTTTGTCTGTCACCTCTTCTGATAAATAAAACCCACCTTTTGCCAAAAGAAAGGCCATTGTGAATTCTTCACATGACCAAACCCCAACATTTGGCACCAATTCCTCTCTTAAATCTCATTATTTGGTGTCTGAACATCAATCTCATCATTTGTTGTGCTAAACCTCAAACACATCAAAGGCATTATGTAAATCAAAAAGCATAATATAAATGAGTCATTATTTACTGGGAACTCAGGGGTGACTTCCCAGTAACTAGAATTCTCTTCTACACTAATCTCAAACAGTGATTGAATCTAGAAAGTTTGAACATGTCTAATACGACTCTCTAAGAACCTAAAATGAGTTGCATAGCATTACTAACTACTAAAAAAAACCTACTAATACAGATGAGGTGTGTAAAATGTCAGAAAACTGAAACAACTTGAAATGTTGAATTCTCTGAAGTCTTCTCTAACTGTAAGATTCTAAAATTCTAAGGCAGAATAGACATGGAATGATGTGATAAAACTTATTGAGGATTTAACCTAGCATGGCAGTAGGAACTGAGAGAAGGGTCCAGATATCAGCAATCTTCCACTAACAGAATTAATAGGATTTAGGATTCATGTTAGGGAAGGTAATAGAGAAAGTGATTAATGATTCAATTCAACAACAGATCCTTACTAAATACCTTACTACATTCTAGGAAATAGAAATGAAACTGTGCTGACCATTAAGGAATCTAGCTTTTTACTGGAAATATATATTTGATGTTCACCAGATGAGTGTAATTCTGGGCAGGGAATGAAAGGGGCAAAGGAATGATCAGAAAGAGTGCTCTAAGCGTATTTGATAAAGGAGAGTACCCATACTCAGAAGAGTCATAGAAGGCTCCATAGAGGAGACAGCACCTGATCTGAATCTTGAAGGCAGATAAACGTCCTGAGAAATAAGGATGAGCAGCGAGTGTACACTGATATGTAAAGGGCATAAAATGGCAAAGTAAGTCTGTCAAAGAACAAATACCTCAGTCTGTGTAAACATAGATTATGTGAAAGGAAGTAATATGAAATATGGATGGAGAAATAGGATGAAGCCAGACTGCTGATGATCTTACATATCAGGCTAAGAAGTTTGAATTTTATCTTGCTGATAATGGGAATCTTTGAAGGTTTTGAATGGGAGAGTGACTTAACAAGAGTGTTCCTCTGGAAAACTATTTTGGCAATTGTATGGAAGATGGATTGCAGAGTTTTGGAGGCAAGGATCAATACGTCTATTATATTCATCCAGCCAAAAGGTGTTAAGTGTCTTTACCAGGGTGGTAGACATATAAGTGTAGAGAGAGGTAGTTAAAATGATAGTATTGTATTCAGAATGTAGCTTGAATTTAGAGGGTTTTTGGTTTGTTTGTCAGAAGCAGCATATTTAAAATTATGTGGATGGATAAGATCCTTGAATGAGGTATATTAAAAAAATAAAATTCAGTATAATTTAAGAATTAGAATAAAGAAGGAAAATCAGTGAACCAGAGGGAATAGGAAGAGAAATTAGTTAGCAAAAGTATGAAAAGCAAGAGACAATCTAGGAGTCAAGATGGAAGAGAGCAGACGGTAATATCTGTGACCTCCTCTGACTTTTTTTTAAACCAACAGCAGATTAAGCCTCTAAATTGGTTTTAGAGTCACAGAACCTACAAATATTTGGAATACAACACATTTCCAGAACAAGATACCTAGGAAGAACTTCAGGCCTATTTCAAATAGGCAGGGGAACAGTCTGCTAAGCCAAAAACATCACAGGAAGACCAGGGCAAGAAGCTGGAGCAGAAAGTCAGAGCACCGCAGCTTCCACACACCTGGGAATCATCTGTGAGTTTCTTAGGCTACTCTGTACTGGTTGCAAGCAGGTGGTTTGACAGATTTGCTGCAAAAGGCAAATTATATACCACTGAGCCCTGGAAGAACATGGGACCTAGATGGAATTGCCCAGCACCAGAAGTGAAGCAGCAGAATTTGCCCCCAGGGCAAATTAAAGCAGCTTTTGCTACTTTTCATTAAGAGAAGCTCTCAAGCCTTAAACAATGAGAAAAAAAAGAAAAAAGAACTCTCATCATAGACAGCTTTTATGGAGAGAGAGGAGAACAGACCTCAAATCCTGAGGTTCCTAAAGGCAAAACAATTTCAGATGAAGCCCCAAAGTGGGACATAAGCTGGTGCCCATTTCAAAAGACTTTATTAGAAGATTGCATAAAGGATCTTAAAAGAAGTTAAAAAGGGTATAAAAAGAATAAATTAAAATCCTTCAAATACCAAACTTGAAATTCTAAAAATAAAAGGAAAGATTAATAAAATTGAAAGTAAAGAAACTATTAAATTAATAAACAAAACTGAGTTGGTTTTATAAAAAAAAACAACAAAATAGATAAGCCTTTAATTTGATAAGAAAAAGGAAAGAGGAAAATCAAATTGTTAGTCTCAAAACTGAAATGGAAGAACTTTCCACCAATGAAGAAGAAATGTGAGCAATAATTAGGAGCTATTTTGCCCAACTGTATGGCAATAAATTTCATAATTTATATGAAATAAAGAAATATCTACAAAAAATATAGATTGCCCAGGTTAACAGAAGAGAAAAAAAATATTTCAATAGTCCCATTTTAGAAAAAGAAATAGAAAAAGCTATTAATGAACTCCCTAAGAAAAAAATCTCCAGGGCCAGATGGATTTAACTGTGAATTCTACCAAACATTTAAAGAACAATTATTTCCAATATTATATAAATTATTTGAAAAAATAAGGAAAGGAGTCCTGCCAAATTCCTTTTATGACACAGATGTGGCACTGATACCTAAACCACGTAAAGTGAAAGCAGAGAAAGAAAATTATAGACCAATTTCCCTAATTAATAATGATGCAAAAATCTCAAATAAAATATTAGCCATGAGATTATAGAAAGTTATCCCCAGGATAATACACTATGACCAAATAGGATTTATACCAGGAATTCAGGGCTGGTTCAGTATTAGGAAAACTACTAGCAGAATTGACTATATCAATAGCCAAACTAACAAAAATCATATGAATGTCTCAATAGATGCCGAAAAAGCATTTGACAAAATCCAACACCCATTCCTATTAAAACACTAGAGAATATTGGAATAAATGGACTTTTCCTTAAAATGATCAGTAGCATATATTTCAATCCATCAGCAAATATCGTATGTAATGGATACAAACTAGATCCATTCCCAATAAGATCAGTAGTGAAACAAGGTTGCCCACAATCACCATTAGTATTTAATATGGTATTAGAAATGTTAGCTTTGGCAATAAGAGAAAAAAATAGATTAAAGAAATTAGAATAGGTAATGAGGAAACCAAATTATCTCTCTTTGCAGTTGGTATGATGGTTTACCTAGAGAACCTTAGAGAATCAACAAAAACACTACTAGAAACAATTCAGAACTTTTGCAAAGTTGCAGGATAAATAAATCCACATAAATAAATCATCAGCATTTTCATATATTACCAACAATGTCCAGTAGCAAGAGAAAAAGAAATAAATAGCTGTCAATAGTATAAAATATTTGGGAATCTAATTGCCAAGGGAAAGTCAGAAACTACAAAACACTTTCCACACAAATAAATTCAGATGTAATAAATTAGAAAAATATCAAGTCCTCATGGGTAGGTCGAGCAAATGTAATAAAAATGACAATACTACCTAAATTAACATACTTATATAGTGCCATACCAATCAAATTCCCAAGGAATTATTTTACAGACCTAGAAAAAAATAATAACAAAGTTCATCTGCAAGAACAAAATGTCAAGAATGTCAAGGGAATTAATGGAAAAAATGCCAATTAAGGTGGCCTAGCTGTGCCAGACCTAAAACTATATTATAAAGCTGCTATCATAAAAACTACTTGATACTGGCTAAGAAATAGAATACTCGATTAGTGGAATAGGTTAGCATGACAGGACAAAATAGTCAATAACTATAGCAATCTAGTGTTTGACAAACCCAAAGACCCCAGCTTTTGGGATAAGAACCCACTAGTTGACAAAATCTGCTGGGAAAATTGGAAACTAGTGTGTAAGAACCTAGGCACTGACCCACACCTAACACCATATACCAAGATAAGGTCAAAATGGGTTTATGATTTAGACATAAAGAGTGATATTATAAGCATATTAGAAGAACATAGGATAGATTACCTCTCAGATCTGTGGAGAAGGAAGGAATTTGTGTTAAAAGAACTGGACCTCATTATTGAACACCAAATAGATAATTTTAATTACATTAAATTAAAAAGTTTTTGTACAAACCAAGCTAATGCAGACAAGATCAGAAGGGAAGCAATAAATTGGGAAAACATTTTTACATTTAAGGGTTTTGATAAAGGCCTCATTTCTAAAATATATAGAGAATTGAGTCAAATTTTTAAGAATTCAAGCCATTCTCCAATCAATAAATGGTCAAAGTATATGAACAGACAATGTTCAGATGAAGAAATTAAACCCTTTGTAATCATATGAAAAGGTGCTCCAAATCACTATTGATCAGAAAAATGCAAATTAAGACAACTCTGAGATACCACTACACACCTTTCAGATTGACTAAGATGACAGGAAAAGATAATGATGAATGTTGAAGGGGATGTGAGAAAACTGGGACACTGATACATTGTTAGTGGAACTGTGAACGGATCCAACCATTCTGGAGAGCAATTTGGAGCTATGCTCAAAAGTTATCAAACTGTGCATACCTTTTGACCCAGCAGTGTTTCTATTGGGCTTATATCCCAAAGAGATTTTTTTTATTAATACTTTTTATTTGCAAAACATATGTATGGGTAATTACTAAACATTAACCCTTACAAAGCTTTTTGTTACAAATTTTCCCCCCTACTCCCCACCCCTCCCCTAGATAGCAGGATATCCACTACATGATAACTATGTTAGAATACTTAAGTCGAATATATGTATAGTTATTGCCACACATCATTTTTTTGTTCAGGAGAAATAGTATCTATAAGAGAGAATAATCCGATAAAGGAAATACAATGCAAGCAAACATCAATAGAGAACATGAAAATGTTACGTTGTGGTCCACATTTCACATCCCTCTCTCTGGGGGATTGATCAGAAAAATGCAAATTAAGACAACTCTGAGGTACCACTACACACCTCTCAGATTGACTAAGATGACAGGAAATGATAATGATAACTGTTGGAGGGGATTTGGGAAAACTGGGACACTGATACATTGTTGGTGGAACTGTGAACGGATCCAACCATTCTGGAGAGCAATTTGGAACTATGCTCAAAAAGTTATCAAACTGTGCATACCCTTTGACCCAGCAGTGTTTCTACTGGGCCTATATCCCAAAAAAATCTTAAAGGATGGAAAGGGACCCACATGTGCAAGAATGTTTGTGGCAGCTCTTTTTGTAGTGGCTAGAAACTGGAAACTGAACGGATCCCCATCAATTGGAGAGTGGCTGAACAAATTATAGTATATGAATGTTATGAAATATTATTGTTCTGTAAGAAACGACCAATAGGATGATTTCAGAAAGGCCTGGAAAAAATTGCATGGACTGATGTTAAGTGAAATGAGCAGAACCAGGAGATCATTATACACGGCAACAACAAGATTATACAAGGATGAATGTGACTTCTTCCAACAGTCAGATTATTGATGCCATGTCCAATGATCTGGGAGCCATCTACTCCCAGAGAGAGGCCTGTGGGAATTGAATATAGATTACAATATAACATTTTCACTCTATATTATGTTCTTCATTTGAATTTTTTTCTTACTCATTTTCTTTCCGTCTTGATCTGATTTCTCTTGTGCAGCAATAGAATTGTATAAAATGTTTACGCATATTGGATTTAACATATATTTTAACATGTACAACATCTATTGGCTTGTTTGCCATCTAGGGGAGAGAGTAGGAGGAAGGAAGGGAAAATCTGAAACACAAGGCTATGCAGGGATCAGTGTTGAAAAATTATCTGTGCATATATTTTGAAAATAAAAAGCTTTAACAGAAAGAAAAAAAAATATTAGCTTAATGTGGTAGAAATAGGTAGGATCAGATTATAGAGGGTCTTAGCTCAAGGTGAGGATTTTATAGGCATAGATGAGGGATTAAGTCTTATGAGCCATCTTACTTCCCTCTCCCACATGTATGAGTGACCTCAGTTCCTGGAACCATGACTGAATCTTCACACACTGTTAATTTTCCTCAATAAAAAAAGTCAGTGTCTTACATGTATCAAGCTGTAATTCAAAGGGGACATGACAGTTCATATGGCACTAGACTTAAAGGAAGAAAGAACTGAGTTCCAATATTCATTCAGATACTATCCCTGCAAGCTTAGGCAAATCACATAACCTCTCTGAGACTGTAAAGAGAGGGATAATTCCTACAGCTAACACACACGGTTTTTGTAAAGATCAAATCAAATGATGTGTGTAATGTGCTTTGCAAGCCTTAAAGTAATAAATATCATTTAATTATTTTAAAAATATACAGAAAAAAACAAAGAAAAAGAATTTCAAAGAAAAGATGGGTAGCAATGTTGAATTCAATAGACAGTTCAAAAGAAATGAAAACTAAAAAAAAGCCTTTGTGTTTAATTATTAGAAAGGCATTAAGTGTGCTTCATGAGAGGAATCTCAGTCAGCATAATAGATTTATATTGGATGGGGATATATAGGGAATAGTGAGAGAATGGAGATAGAGTACTAGTGAAATGTTCCTACATTCAAGATATCTAATACTCTAGTACTTTGAAAAAGGAAATTGTAGTCCAATTGTTTGAAGGGGCAATGAGAAGTAATGAACCCTTAAAAATATTTATTTTTTACACACACTGCTTTTTGAATCATATAGGGAAAGAAAAATCAGAGCAAAAGGGAAAAACCATGGGAGAGATAAAAAAAAGAAGTGAACATTGCATGTGTTGATTTACATTCAGTCTCCTTAGTTCTATTTCTGGATGCAGATGGCATTTTCTGTCCAAAATCTATTGGGATTGCTTTGGATCACTGAACTACTGAGAAGAACCAACCCTTTATAGTTGATTATCACACATTTTTACTCTTATTGTGTACAATGTATTCCTGGTCCCCACATGTGCAAGAATGTTTGTGGCAGCCCTTTTTGTAGTGGCTAGAAACTGGAAATTGAATAGATGCCCTTCAATTGGAGAATGGCTGAATAAATTATGGTATATGAATATTACGGAATATTATTGTTCTGTAAGAAATGACCAGCAAGATGATTTCAGAGAGGCCTGGAGAGACTTACATGAACTGATGCTGAGTGAAATGAGCAGAACCAGGAGATCATTATACACGGCAACAACAGTACTATATGACGATCAATTCTGATGGACATGGCTCTCTTCAACAATGAAATGTTTCAAACCACCTCCAATTGTTCACTGAAGAAAGCCATATACACCCAGAGAGAGGGATGCGAAATGTGGACCACAACATAACATTCTCATACTCCTTGACTGATGTTTGCTTACATTGTGTTTCCTTTATCTGATATATCGTTTGTGTAGATAAGATTTTTCTTGCACAACAATGATAAGTTTGGAAATATGTATACATATATTCGATTTGCCAATATTTTAACATAATTAACATGTAGTGGATATCCTGCCATCTAGGGGAGGAGTGGGGAGTTGGGGGGAAAAATTTGTAACGGAAAGCTATGTAAGGGTTATTGTTGAAGAATTACCCACACATATGTTATGCAAATAAAATAAAATTAAAAAAAAAAACAATGTATTCCTGGTTCTGCTTGTTTTGCTCAGCATCAGTGCTTGTAAATCTTTTAATGCCTTTCTAAAATCAGCTTGTTCATCATTTTTTTACAGAAAAATAATATCCCATTATCTTCATATACCACAACTTATTCAGCCATTTCCCAGTTGATGGACATCTACTCATTTTTCAATTCTTTGTTAATATAAAAAAGAGCTGCTACAGACATTTTTTTTTTAGTTATGGACCCTTTTCCCTCCTTAATATTTGCTTGGCATACAGACCTACTAATGGCATTACTGGGTCAAAGGTTATGCACAATTTGATAGCCTTTGGGCACAGATCCAAATTGCTCTCCAGAATGGTTGGATCATTTCACAACTCCACCAACAATGCATTAGTGCTCAGTTTTCCCACATCCTCTCCAACTATTATCATTTCTTGTCATTTTAGCCAGTCTGAGAAGTGTGAGGTGTTACCTCAGAGTTGTTTTAATTTGCATGTTCCTAATCAGTAATGATTTAGAACATTTTTTCATATTACTATAGGTGGCTTCAATTTTGTCATCTGAAAATTATCTGTTCATATCCTTTGACCATTTATCAATTGGGAAATGACTTGCATTATTATAAATTTGACTCAGTTTTTTATATGTTTTAGAAATGAGACATTTATAAGAAAGACTGACTGTAAAGATTTTCTTAGCTTTGTACTTCCTTTTTAATCTTGTTTCTGGTGTTTTTGTTGTACAAAACTTTTTTTTAAATTTAATGTAATCATACTTGTCCATTTTGCCTTTCTTGATGTTCTCTAGTTCTCCTTTGATCATAAATTCTTCTCTTCTCCAAGGATCTGATAGATGAATTATCCCTTACTCTCCTAATTTGTTTATGATATTATCCTTTATGCCCAAATAATGTACCCATATTGATCTTATTTTGGTATGGGGTGTGAGATGTAGGTCTATGTCAATTTTCTGACATATTATTTTCCAGTTTTCCCAGAAGTTTTTGTCAAATAGTGAGTTCTTATTCCAGAAGCTAGAGTTTGGGGGTTTATCAAATATTAGATTTTTATAAGCCTTGATTATTACATTGTATATATCTAATCTATTCCACTGATCCACCACTCTATTTCTTAGCCAGTACTAAATGATTATAAGGACTGCTGCTTTATAATATAGTTTTAAGTTTGGTGCTGCTAAGCCAGCATCCTTTATTTTTTGTTTGTTTGTTTATTTGTTTGGGTTTTGTTTGTTTGTTTTTTTTTTGTTTTTGTTTTTTTTGTTTTTGTTTTTTGCTTTTTGCTGAGGCAATTGGGGTTAAGTGACTTGCCCAGGGTCACACAGCTAGGGAATGTTAAGTGTCTGAGGCCAGATTTGAACTCAGGTCCTCCAGACTTCAGAGCTGGTGCTCTATCCACTGCACCATCTAGCTGCCCCTATTTGTTTCTTTTTTCATTAATTCTCTTGATATTCTTCAACTTTTGTTCTTCCAGATGCATTTTGTCATTATTTTTTCTAGTTCTATAAAATAATCTTTTTGCGGTGTGATTGGTATGGCACTGAACAAGTAGACCAATTTTGGCAGAATTGTCATTTTTATTAGCTAAGCCTACCCATGAGCAACTGATATTTTTGCAAATGTTTAAATACAACTTTATTTGTGTGAGAAGTGTTTTGTATTTGCATTCATATAGTTCTTTGGCTGCAAATGACCCTTTTGATGACAATTTCTTATATATTGAAAAAAAGAAATCAAAATATCTGAGAAAGTCAGGATTGCATAATGGATAAAGGATCAGTTTCAAAATCAGGAAGACTTATATTTAAGTCCTAATGCTGACACATACTAACTATGTGAACTGGGATAATTCACTTTATCTTTCAATCCTTCCAAGCAACTCAATAAGACTACAAGGTGCAGTTGAAGTATTGATAAAAATTGTAGAAGAGAAAATATTAAGTTCTTGAACTTGGTAATGAGTAGACATAACTGAATGTTCTGCTTAACCATCCCTGTTCACTGCTGGTATATCCCAGAAATCTGTCCTGAACTCTCTTCTCTTCTCATTCTATGCTATTTCATTGATGATATCATTAGCTCCCATGGATTTATTTTTCATCCCTATGCATATGACTACTTGTCTAGCCCTAGTCTGTCTCCTGCCTTCCAGCCTCATATCTCTGTCTATTGGACATCTAAAACACAATTTCCCATAGAAATCATGGCTAACATGTCCAAATTTGAATTCATTAACTTTTTCCTAAAACCTTCCCCTATATCTGACTTCCCTATTTTTTGAGGTTCTATTATTTTCTCAATCACTCAGGCTCAAAGTTAAGTATCATTCCTACTTCTTATCCCTCACATCCAAACAGCTGTCAAGTCTTACCCTATATAACTTTGTATTATCTCTTACATATGCTCTCTTCTCTCTCCTTATAGTGCAGGTCTTCATCCCATCAGCCCTGTATAGTAGCAATAGACTTCTAATTACTCTTCCTGCTTCAAGTTTCTCCCCATTCCAACACATCCTCTTTTCGTTGTCAAATTGATTTTTCTAAACACAGTCCTCATCATAGCATCCCTCTGTAGGAGAAAATAGAAAAAGCCTGTTTGTCCTTAAGGTCTACATAACTGGGACTGTTCCTACCTTTTTACCCTTCTTCCATCTTACTCGCCTTCATGTTCTCTGTCATCAAGTAACACTTGCCTTCTCCCTGTTCCTTGTACATGAAACGCCACCTCCCAAATCTGAGTGTTTTCCCTCTGTTTCCCATGGCTAAAACAATGCTTCTTCTCATCACTACTTGATTTTACTTACTTCCAACAGGTCCCAGATAGAATTCAATTATCTATAAGAAAACTTTCTTAATCTTCCTTAATCAATCAGAATACCTTCCCTCTGAGACTACCCTCAATTTATTCTGTATACACATCGTTTATATATAGTTGTTTGCATACTGCCCCCCCTTATTATATTGAACTCCTTAAGAACAAGGATTATCATTATTATATTTTGACTTTTCTGTGTGTCTCCAACACATTGCACAGGGCCTGGCATATAGTAAGTGATTAATAAATGATAGTAGAGTGATTTACAGACAAAATAAAATTTCCATAGGCATAAATAACAGTGCTCCTACACTACAGGTTGTGCTTCTAGCCCAGCCCTTCTATCCAGCATACAGAGGAGCATCTCTTTTGGAGAAAGGGTCACTCGTTTGTTATCACTAGTATCAAACCCACCACTTATTTTGGCAGCATAATTTCCAGAGAGATACACATAGATAATAAGATTGGCACATGTATCTCCAGAGATAGCTCAATGTTTGGGAGCTCCAGAAGAACGTGTGGGAGAGAAGAGGTATTAAGCTGCCCACTGACCCCATTGCTGCAAGCCTGTGAAATGTGGACAGTCTCCCATTTTCATTTGAATTAACTTAGGAAGATTCTGAAGATCACCTGGCAAGATAAGGTAATAGACACTGAGGTCTTTTCTTGAGCTGAATTGCCAAGTACTTATACTCGACCTGAACATACGGCTCAAATGTCAAATGTATGATTGTCCAGAAGACTATTTTTCACATGAAAGTCAGAAGTAATACAGGGACAGTCTCAAAGTCTCCCTTAAAAATCTTTGGTATCAATTGTGAGATGGCTGGCAAAGGGTCATTCACATGGTGTGCCTGTGTCAAAGAAGGCACAGTGCTATAGGAGCAATTGCACTAACTCAAAAGAAAATTTAGAGACATCTACACTTTAAGTGATCCCATGACCCATTTGTGCCCAATCCATGGTGGAAGCTTCTGAGATCATATCGGTACAACCAGACAGAGCAGACACATTATACTTGACTTTGACGTGGTAGTCTTCTCTGAGCCCAAAGGACAAACTGCTGACAAGATGTCATTTATGGGCCGTGCAAAATGAACTAAGGGAGAAAGGGGATGAATGTATGTCACGGGCTTCAATCCCCCCAGACCGCCAGCTCCTTTCAGACTTCAGTGGAGACAACCCAGGATCCTATATTCAAGTGTACCTGTACATGTAGTAGCAGGTTCTTTGGAGCCCCTGCAGCATTTATCCCTGGGAACAATCCATATACAACCTTACCATTCCTAACAGCATGAAGAACAACTTTCAACAAGCTAGGAGAGGGAAGCTCAAGTCATGCAGAAACCTATCAGTACTCTTTATTCTTCTAGCTCGTCTTCTAATATCCCTGTAGAAATAAAGCCTAACAACAGTCTCTCTATCTGATGCATCACTTACTTCCACACCAAAATCCTTGGCACCCTCAAATAGATCAGGAGAAACATATAATCTTATACTAAAGATAATGCATTATCATCCCTATTTTTCCTTCAGCTCTCCTGTAAGTATCACTGGCCCTTCAGTCTTCCCTGAAGATTAAAGCTTCTCTAATAATAGTGTTTTCTCCCATTAGAATATGAGCTCCTTGAGAGTAGGGGCTGTCTTACATTTCTATTTGTATCCAAAGAGCTTAGTTCAAAATTTTACACTGCTTAATGACTGTTTAATGAATATTCTGTTTTTTTTCATTCAAGAAAATTTAACGGGAGAATAACATTTTAAAGGGAAACATAATGATGGACAGAAGGTAAAATGAAAAATATCTAGATTTGGGATTATAGATAGAAGGTACAGATACAAATAGATAGAAGATATAGATATAGAGAAACTTAGTAAAAAGTAGTGCTACGTAGGGAAGTGATAGGACAAAGGCTCAAATAGATTTTGAATATCATCCAGAAAGCAATAGTTTTCTGATCTTCTAAATATCTACAACAGGGATTCTTAACCTAATTTTTATATATACATGCATTTATAAAAATAAACCTGTGTATGTATACATGTATATACATACACGCATAACTTAAATACAAATTAAAAGGAAAAAAAGAAACAAAATTCTACATGTACAGCAGAACATGAGAGGATTCAAAATATGAGACAATAAATTTCCATTTCAAGAAAGCTATGCCCCTATCCTATTCCTTCCTCCTCTTTACAAATGTAAGACTTATATATATATATATGTATGTATGTATTGTTTCCTCTTTAACTCATTCCCAAAATGAGTAGGATTCCAGAACTATCAGCCCTCCTCTCCTATCTAACTCATTTGAATCAGTTCTTCCTCTTGTATCTCATTTGTATAACATAAATACTCTTTTTATCTTTTCCTACATAGTTTTGCTTTTTAGAATCATACCATTACACACATCTACCCTAATCACTCTTTCAAACTACCCAATTACCAATGATAATCTTAGACATATAGTTTACATTTCCATGTATAAAACAGTTTGTCTTTATCAAGTCTCTTGAAATTGATTTTAATATTTACCTTATATTTCTCTTGGATCTCATATACCAAATTTTCTTTCAGGTCTTTTTTGTTTGTTTTTGTTTTTGTTTTTGAGGCAATTGGGGTTAAGTGACTTACTCAAGGTCATACAACTAGGAAGTATTAACTATGTGAGGTAGGCTTTGAACTCAGATCCTCCTGAATTCAGGGTCAGTGCTCTATCTATTGCACCATCTAGCTGCTCTATTCAGTTCCTTTTTTTGCAACAAAATCCTGAAAGTCTGATATTCATTGAACATCTAATTTATTTGTTATTATTATTCAATATTATAATTAACTCTCCTGGCTTTGATATTTTCATCCACAATCCAAGTTTTTTGGTCTTTGATATATAGTGTTCCAAGACCTGTGGCCCTTTAATTTAGTTGTTGTTAGGTCTTGTTTGATTCTAATTCTGGATCTACCACATTTGCATTTTTTTATTATTGCTCATAATATTTTCTCCTTGATCTGGGAGTTTTGGAATGTGGCTATGTTGTTCTGGTAGGTTTTCCTCATAAGATTTCTTTTTCTATTTCTACTTTTCCTTTGTGTTTTAGCACTTTGGGTCGATTTTCTTTATTCATTTCCTATATTATTATATCAAGATTCTTTTTTAGATCATAGCTTTCAGGTAGTGTAATTATACTTATGTTTTCTGTTTTTGATCCATTCTCCAAATCTATTGTTTTTTTCTTATGTGATATATCACACTTCTATTTTTTTCATTATTTTTGTTTTATTATTTCTTGGTCTCCTGTAACTTCACTAGTTTCCCCTTGCCCAATTATGGTTTTCAATGAGTCATTTGGACCTCCTTTTTCTAGTTGTTTGATTTTCTTTCCATAATCTTGTTGTTTTTCTTGCATTGTTTTTTTGGGTTTTTTTAAGTTTTTCCCCACTTTCTCATTTGATTTTTAAAGTCCTTTTTGAGTTCTTCTGTAAATTCTTCCTCTTTGGTATAGGAAAATCTTTTTTTTTCTTATTCAGTTATCCTTGAAGATGAACCCTAGTCTTCCCTGTTCTCATGATATCTTTCTAAGTTCTTTGTCCTTTACCTGCCTGTTTTTTTTCTTATTTGTTTCTTTTGGTTTGTTTTAATTTGTAACAGATCTCTAGTCCTGGAGGTTGTTGCTTGTAGCCTCAGGTGCTCCTTTAATTCTCCACTCAGGTCTGAAACAAAAACCAAGACCTCACCCTCCTGTACATACTTCACACATCCAGCAGCATCCCTGACCCAGTGCTTCTGTACTCACCAAGAGTGTGCTGGTTCTTTCTCACCCAAGAAGGAATCTCAGTAGTACAGCTGAGCCTGACTTCCCCATTACAAAGAAAGCTAATCAGTGAAATACAATAATCAAAATACTAAGACAAAGGCAAAAAGCATATTCGGGGCCCTGGGTTAAAAAAATCCTTACTTCTGAGCTAGGCCCCAAAGTTTTTTCAATGACTTTTATCCTTTTCAGAGAAGGTCTGTTTGCTGTGGAACTCAGTGGGGTGTATCACTGGGTCTGACAAGAGGCAGGGGAGAAATGTGACTGGAGCAAACCAAGTCCTGAAATTGAGCTTTCAATTCTTTAGAGAAGAAAAAAATCTTTTAATGGTCTCAAACAGTGAGGCACTAAGAAGGACCATATATCCCACTGTGGCAGGTCACTCACTGATTTAATATCTGAGATTAAAGATTGTGGTGGGGAATAGAGAGATGTTATTCTAGCCTTCAGGCACACGATACTCCATAATGTGCCACCATGGCAATGGCCCTCCTGCTTTGCTTGTCCATCTATGGGGTTTTCACCTTTCAATAACAAGGTCTTACTTCACTTCTTTCCGAAAGCTATTTGATGAACCCATCCTGGGGTTCCTGTGCTTGCAAAGTCTTTGTTTGCATGTTGCTCTTTTGGGCTATATAATTATTAATTTCCATTCTTGGGCAATTACTGTTTTTAGTGAGATTCTTTCCTCCATCAAGAGTGAACTTTTTCACTTATTTTTGAGCACCTGCCCTCAGGGATTTAAGCCTACTCATATGAATTAGTATTCATTCTGATAACCTGGGGTAAGCACTATGAAATATATCCCAGCTAAACAGCACAGTGATTTCTTCAAATAGAATTTTGTTTTATTTTTATCTCAACTATATGTAAAAAAGTTAACATTAAAAAAAATGGATTCTTAATTCTCTCCATCTCTCCCCTCAATTTAATATTGATTATGCACATGCACTCATGCAAAACATTTCCATATTCACCATGTCGCAAAAACAAATGTAGAAAAAATAAAAATAAAGAAATTTGGAAAAATGTAATCATTAATATCATTCAGACTCCATGCATTTTTTTTAAAAGAGAATAGCATTTTTCATGCTGAATCTTTCAGAATTGGATCATTGCATTGCCAAGAATAGCTTGTTCATCATACTAACTTGCTGGAATAGTATGCAATGTTCTCTTGATTCTTCCCACTTAACTTTGCATCAGTAAGACGTCTTTTCTACCCATCCACATAGGAAAGACCAAAATAAATAAAGAATATCTATTGCCCTAGATTTCAGGATGCATTTTAGTGGAAACCCAATAAAGTTTCCCAAGAGTATGTATAAATGGGACAGGTTTACTGAATGAACATTGAACTTGGCCAAGAGTTAAAAAGGAGGAGAATGTCATCCTAGAGTGATTTCTTTTTTCTGCCCTTGTATTGACTCTAAATTTTTCATGGAAAAAAAGGCTAATAAATAATTAAAGATGGATATCGAATGAAAGACCAAAAGTATGTGTGAGGAAGCTGCAATATATATCTAGTGAATAATTTTTAGAAGAATAAGAATAAAGCATTTTATGAAAGAATCTGATGAAAGGAAGAAGAAATGCGCTAATCATGTGGCAAGAACAATGGGGTACTAGCCAGTGTGCTCCACTGTGAATTGCACAAAAAAACTTGAGGTCTCTAATATGTTTATTGATCCCTATGACAAATCTATGAGTGTTCTACAAAATGATCAAATGTGTATGACAGTCAGAATCACAAGAAAAGCCTTCCAAATCAATGAAATCACAGACATGTTTTCGTGTTTGCATATCAAGTATGATGTGAGATGTCAGCCTAAAACTAATTATTGACAAATTGCTTCAGATTTTTAATAGAAGTTCTGATCACAGAAAGAAAACAGTTTCCTGAACTCAGGTTTTTGTCTTGTTAAATTTACAAACACTGAGCTGCTGCTTACTTGTTTGCTTGCTTGTTTTTTTTTTCCCCACAATAAAACATCTTTCCTGTTCTACTATTTTTTAACCAGTGCAAAATATTTTGCATAATCAACATTTTTACTATAATTGAAGATAATTTCTGTTCCTACTTGTTGTCTTTGTTATTTATATTTCACATGATTTTGTTCCGCTCAATTAATTTTTTTAACAGGATTGTTGTTTATTTGTTCTTTTTCTTGGGGGGGTTGTAAAGTAATCTTTTGATAGTTTGAAGGAATGCAAAAATGAAAAAAATTAGTTGAAGTAATTTTATCATTTTAACATATTAAAAAGGAGATGAAAAACATATTTATAAGGCACCTACTATTTTCCAAGCACTGCCCAAAGTGCTTTGCATATATCTCATTTGTAAATATCCAAGTGTAAACTTATAGATTTGGGATAGATGCAGTGTTCAGAAAGGACTAGCATCTCTGGTGTGAGGACTTGCTGAACTCTTTTCTCAACTGCCTTTCCATCTTTAGTGTCCAGTTACCCATCCAATTCTTAACCTGTGGCTACAAGAAGATGTATCATGCCCAACAGCTGTTGTTATGCCCAGTAAAACCATCTTGGCAGATGGACTATATCGAGTTGAAGGTAACCAATGGATCTCAAACCAGTTGGTGAGTTAAAGGGATATTTGCCCCAAGCATGTGAACACTTCCCTCCCTTCCACCCCAGGAAGAATGGTGCATGAGAACATACCAATGGCCACAAAGGTATCTATAGCACATTTTGAGGAGTGCTTAGAGCTTGGTCAGACATCAAAAATGCCAGAAATCATTCACTGATGAAGCACTACTATCAATCATTCTGATTTTTATCTTGCCACTGGGCATTGATGATACTGGAAGAGAGAAAGAAACCAACAACTTTGCACAATTCTGGCCAATTTAAATTCAATTCACATGCAAGTCAAGATCCCATTCCATGATGTCCCTGGTTCTCTTCAAACATGGACAAGCAACAATAATAGTCCCATTTGATCTTCACAATAATCCTGAGAAGTAGATTCTGATATAATTATCATTAGACTAAGTTACTTGCTATGGATCACAGAACTCATAAATATCTGAGACCATAATTGAACTCATGTCTTCCTGACTCAATATGTACTGTCTAACTGAGACT
The DNA here is from genome assembly GCA_023553655.1 of Myrmecobius fasciatus. Classification (NCBI taxonomy): domain Eukaryota; kingdom Metazoa; phylum Chordata; class Mammalia; order Dasyuromorphia; family Myrmecobiidae; genus Myrmecobius; species Myrmecobius fasciatus. The sequence continues at coordinate 14,600 of JAJPUD010012786.1, read as the reverse complement.
AGCTGGCTCAAAAATGATTATCATTCTTTGCATTTTTCTTTATTTTAAAAAGGAATTTTGGGGGAAGCGGAGCCAAGATGGTGGAGTGAAAAGGTGACTCTCTGCTTCCTCCTCTGATCTTCTCTCAAATCAACAATAAAATAAGCCTCTGAACTGATCTTCAAGTCAACGAATCCAGAAATATTTGGACACTGTTTGCTGATATCTCTGAAAAACTTCACATCAGGTTTGCCTAACTCAGACAGAGGGATAAACAGAGGACTCCTGTGTCAGAGGACTCCATTGTAGGCCGGAAGTGAGGGTGGGACTCAGCTCAGCTCAGCTCATTATGGCAGAAATTCCAAACTCCAAATTCCAAACGCCTAGAGTTTATATGAGGCACTTGGGACACTCTGCACTAATTGGGGGCAGGTGTTCTGGCAGACTTCCTTGTTTAAGGAGTAATTCAGACTTAGTCCTAGCCCCCACCGGCCCAGCACCTTAAGTTAATTCGCCGAAGTGGCCCAGGGCAAAGATCTCCAGCCGCCGGTTCAGCCTCTGTTTTTTTCCCTACCTTAAAGAGATATCCACGGTGTCTAAAAAAAAAAAAATGAAGAAGCAAAAGAGAGCTCTCACCATAGACAGCTTTTATAGAGAAAAAGAAGGGATGATCCCAGATCCTGAGGTTCCTTTAAACAAAGTTCCAGAAGAAGTTATTAAAGACCATCACTGGTCACTTTTTCAAAAGGCCTTTCTGGAAGATTGCATAAAGAACCTCAAAAGAGAGCTGGAGGATAAATGGGAAAATAAACTGAAATCAGTGCAAGGAGGATATGATGCCCTTCAAAAGAGATATGAAAAAGACACCAATTTATTGAAAAATAAAATTAG
>JAJPUD010012785.1:13731-43428 GCA_023553655.1 Myrmecobius fasciatus | reverse complement strand
CTTCTTGCTCTCTCTTTCTCTTGTAATTTCATGCATTGCACTGGCATGTTGTTTTTCTCAATGGCTCTGTCCTTTTTGTGGTTTTTCTCTACCACGATTCCTGTTATGCTTTTCCTCAAATTCTTTCCTATTTGCCTCATTTACCATTTCTTCCCTTTTACTGCAATTTCTCCTTTTAATCTGCTGTTCAATCAGGAACCTGGATTGTGCTCCTGTCCAGTGTCAAAGTTGGAAGGGGGCTTGGATCAATCAATCAACAAGCATTTATTAAACTCTTATGAGTTCAATCTATGCTGAGACCTTGATTAGTTGTTTTGGTGAGAAAAAGAAGAAAATAAAACTAGGATACTGAATTCTGAGAATAATCTACAAAGCTAGATTAAAAAAAAAACTCAAAGCAAAACATGAAATAAATCATAAAATTTGGGAACGGTAGAGACTTTAGGAATCAAAAAGTCTTATTGTTTTCCCTGAACATGAGTTCCCTTTCCAATTGGCTATTTCTGTGTACATGAATAAAATTATGAGATACTTTCATGCACACATATATACATGTTATGTATAGATATACACACAAATCTTATTATACTATCTGTATCATTCATCCTCTGGAGCTGTGTTTGATTATACTTTAAATCATTAAGCACAGAATCAAGAATATCTTAGAATGTATTATTAGAGAGGATATACAAGGATATCCTTTTGTTTTGTCTTCTTTGCTCTTGGATAGTATCTAGGTGATATTTGGGTGGCATTAGTAAATACTATTCTGTTTCAGGATCCCCATGGTCTTTATTTTCTTGAATGTAGTATTAAAGAAAGACAGCTGAACTAGAATCTGGAGACTGGCATTTTATGCTTTGTTTCTATCATTAGACAGTATTGTGATCTTAGGACAAATAACTATACTTTTTTAGGCCTTAAATTTAAGATGAGAGGAATTGGTACTAAACAATTTCTAAGATCCTTTCTGATCTCAAGGTTTTTCTGTATCAAAAAAAAAACATAGATAATGGAATAAGAAGAAGAAATGGGGAAGAATTGCTTCGATTGGCTTATCTTCATACTTTTCAGTATTAGAACCTGACTGTCCTGCTCATGTAGAATTTATAGGAGCCTGCTTCAAAGTTTATGGTATTCTTGGATTCCTTCTCCCTTGGAGCATTAGATCTTAAAAGTTGAAGACTTTGGAGGAAAGAGAAGTTATACAGAAGACTTATATATGCTACAAGAACAACGATGAAGAAAACTGCTCAAAAATACAACAGTTGGAGTTCCTGGCTCCTCCATCAAATCTAGCCTCAGGGTTTCGGAAAGAATGAAAGCTCTTCTCACCTGCCTGATGCGGAGGACAATACTGGCACATAAGGACAATAATTAAGAATATTTTGATCTCAGTTTTTTTTGTTCACATATATACAATAGTGACGAGGGCAAAGATCCTATTTCACATCTTCTTTAGGACGAAATTAAATTCATTATAAGAAGAACATGATATTAGGTTTGGTTAAAAAAATTGAAATTACAAAAACTGAAACTCCGATCTTTCCATTTTTCATTTCTTAATCTGTAAAATGGAGTAATGATGTTTTTCCTCCTTTACCTCCTCACTTCAGAAAATTGTTGTAAGGATAAACTAGGGCAAGCCTGGGTAAGTCTCAAGAGATGCACAACTCAATAATACAGGTCTGAGTATCCTAAAAATAGCCAAAGGAAATAGATTGTAAATTTTACCTACTTAGCTCCCAGATCTCTTGGCTATGGAGCCTTATGGAAATTATATTTAGAGAGAGACTTTTAAACTTATTATTATCACTGATAAACTACATTTAAGAAGCAAAATAATATAGAACAATATTGTCAAACTCATAGACAAATTAATCCCTGACTTCAGCATATTGACTTAGAAAACTATAAATTAACATTACCTTTGTGGTAATATATTTTTATTTATTTTATTAAATACTTCTCAATTATTTTAATGTAGTTTGGTCCATACTTGAGAGTTTTGTGAGCCATGAATTTGATATCCCTGATGCAATACAGAAGTGACAACAGAATTATTAGATCAATCTATAAACATTTATTAAGCATCAACTACATGCCAGACACTGTACAGTCCTTAGAGACAGGACTCCTCAAGTCTCATCAAGATTAGCTATGTGACCTTGGGCAAATCACCTAATCTTTTTGTCCTAGGCAATGTAGTCAGATTACAAATTACAGAGGAACTTTGAGTCTTCTTTGGTGGGTGGTGATTTCCTGACTAGGGTAATTCCCTATGCTAAGTATATTGCAATTCCAGTTCCTATTCTTAACTACAAATTCCAGAGTACTTAAAAGGAATGTTTTCAGGACAAATATCTTTGCCTACTTCATAGACTTCTTAGGTCCAGTTCCCTTGCTTGTCTGGGATCTATATAAGGGAGCTTATTCAACTCAGTGAACTTTTTGATGGTTTCAAGGGGGCTTTCAGAGAAGCATTAGGTGCTTCAAATGTCTTTTAGCTTAATCTGAAGAAAATTTCTAATCCATGGACAATCTGTACTTTTAACCATCAACAGTCATTTCCAAATATATATTATTGGTCATGAGAGGTCTCAATCAATAAAGTAAGAATAGTTTAGCATAAATCTCTCTTCTGCTCAGGGGTGTCATTATGGAGAAAAATTGAACTCCATTATAGCATGATCTTTGGTTTAGAAAGTACAGAGTCAGAGTGAAAGATAAGATGGGTTAAATTCCATTAAGGAGACAAGTACATATATGTATGTATAGGTGTATGCATGTCTATATATAGATACCCACAAACCTTTACATATACCTAAACACACATAAACAACTCTGTGTGTGTGTGTGTGTGTGTGTGTGTGCTTTGTTGTTCAGCCATGTTTCACTCTGTGACTCCATTTGGTTTGGTTTGGTTATTTATTTTTTTGGCAAAGATACCAAGGAGGTTTGCTATTTCTTTCTCCAGCTCATTTATAAATAAGGAAACTGAGCAAACGGGATTAAGTGAGTCAGACAACTACTAAGTATCTTAGGCTAGATTTGAACTCAGGAAGATGAGTGTCTGGCTCTCTGAATCACCTAGCTGCCCATTCATGTATGTATATATCTATATTTATGTGTCAATATTTACACGTGTATGTGTATATACACAGAATATACTCAAAATGAATACAGATTTATAAGGTAATACAGTATTAGATACTAGTATCTGAGGAGATCAGGATAGAATCGTCATAGATGTTAGCATTTGAGCTAAACTTTGAAGGAAAACTAGGGAAGATCAAGAAGTTAGAAACATACTTGATTCTGAAAATCAGACATTAAGGAAAATTTACTAAAAAAATCTTAATGTTTCTGGCCAGAAGTGGGCTCCATTCATTTTTGAGAAGAGGGAGCACTGAACAGAGAAACAACAGAAGCATTATGTTTGTTAGCTCACCACAATCTTCACCCTTCAAGAACGGATTGGTCCATTCTCTTCTGCATTACAATCTTTCTGATAAGACCATGTATTTATCCCTCTAAATATATTATAAGCATGACTCCCTTCCTTGCCATACATCCCTTGTTCAAAAATGGCAGAAAACCGATGAGTTCACCTGTGCCTTCTTAGCATCCCAATTCTTTGTTTAAGACTTTTGAGAGATTGAAACTTATTTGTTTTGTGGGATCTTAACCTTCCTTAATTTCTTACATTCTGTGTTTGTGGCAGCCCTTTTTGTAGTGGCTAGAAACTGGAAACTGAATGGATGCCCATCAATTGGAGACTGGCTGAATAAATTATGGTATATGAATGTTATGGAATACTACTGTTCTGTAAGAAACGACCAGCAGGATGATTTCAGAGAGGCCTGGAGAGACTTGCATGAACTGATGCTGAGTGAAACGAGCAGAACCAGGAGATCATTATACACAGCAACAACAAGACTATATGATGATCAATTCTGATGGACATGGATCTCTGCAACAATGAAATGTTTCAAACCGTGACAATTGTTGATTGAAGAAAGCCATATACACCCAGAGAGAAGGATGTGAAATGTGGACCACAACATAACATTCTCATACTCTTGATTGATGTTTGCTTGCATTGTGTTTCCTTTTTCTGATTATTCTTTCTTGCAGATACATTTTTTCTTGCACAACAATGATAAGTGTGGAAATATGTATACATATATTCGATTTGTCGAGTATTTTAACATAATTAACATGTAGTGGATATCCTGTCATCTAGGGGAGGGGTGGGGACTAGGGGGGAAAAATTGTTATTTTTTTTCTCAAAAAGCATACAATCATTTTATTACCAAGTGATATTTATCCCAGTAATGAAGGATTAGTTTAATATGAGGGAAACTATTAACATATTTTATTATATCAATAATAATAATAATAAAAAAATCATGATTATTTCAATAGATGGAGAAAAACTTTGACAAAATATAGTCAGTTATTTTTAAAATTCTTATTTAAATAATTTTTTTATTAAAGCTTTTTTATTTGTATAGCATATGTATGGGTAGTTCCCCAGCATTGATCTTTACAAAGCTTTCCATTACAAAATTTACCCCCAGTCCCCTCCCCTCCCCTAAATGGCAGGAAGTCCATGACATGTTAATAATGTTGAATTACTTGACAAGTTATGCAAGAAAAATCCTATCTACAAGAAAAAAAAAGAAAATCAGAGAAAGGCAACACAATGCAAGCAAATATCAATAGAGATCTTGAATATGTTATGTTGTGGTCCATATTTCATATCCCTCTCTCTGGGTGTATATGCTTTTCTTCAGTGAGCAACTGGAACTGGTTTGAGACAATTCTTTGTTGCAGAGAGCCATGTCCATCAGAATTGATCATCATGTAATACTGTTGTTGCTGTGTATGATGATCTCCTGGTTCTGCTCATTTCACTCAGCATCAGTTCATGCAAGTCTCTCCAGGCCTCTCTGAAATCGTCCTGCTGGTCGTTTCTTACAGAACAATAATATTCCATAACATTCATATACCATAATTTATTCAGCCACTCTCCAATTGATGGGCATCCCTTCAGTTTCCAGTTTCTAGCCACTACAAATATTTTTAATTTCTTCATCTGAAAATTGTCTGTTCATATCCTTTGACCATTTATCAATTGGAGAATGGCTTGAATTCTTATATATATGAGACAATTCTCTATATATTTTAGAAATGAGGCCTTTATCAGAACCATTAAATGTAAAGATGATTTCCCAATTTGATGCTTCCCTCCTAATCTTGTCTGCATTTGTTTTATTTATACAGAAACTTTTAAACTTAATATAATCAAAATTATCTATGTGGTGTTCAATTAGGAGTTCCAGATATTCTTTGGACATAAATTTATTCCTTCTCCACAGGTCTGAGAGGTAAACTATATTATGTTCCTTTAACTTGTTTACAAAATCACTCTTTACATCCAGATCATGAACTCATTTAGATCTTATCTTGGTATGTGGTGTTAGGTATGGGTCAAGGGGGGGGGAAATTTGTAATAGAAAGCTTTGTAAGGGTTAATGTTGAAGAATTACCCATACATATGTTTTGCAAATAAAAAGAAAAAAAATGCTAAATAAAATTTTAAAAAAAATTTCTCACATTCTGAAAAGCTACCTTGAAGCTTACAACATTTTGTGCAAACCTAACTTTTCAATATTTCTTTCAGAGGTGATGAGGGAATGAATTCCAATCACAGGAAACATATTCTGCAAAGGCCCAGAGATGGTAGATGAAATGTTGTTTCTGAGGAGTAGCAAGGAAAATAATTTGCTCTGAGGTGAAGTTCATGACAAAGGTAAAAATATATAATGAGAGTAGAAAGATGGGATGGAGCCAAGGGCTTTAAATGCCTAACAGGGGTACTTGTATTTGATCCTGGAAGTAACAAAGACTCAACAGAATATTTAGCAAGAGACTGACTAAGTCAGTACTGCACTTTAAGAAGTTCACTTTGGCAGGATCAGTTGGAAAGGGAAGAAGTCCAAAGGTCATTAAGCTTGACTTGCTTGCTTATCTTTGCTGAGCTACCAGTGGGAAGTAGAAAAGAGGTGCATATGGACTCACCTCCTAGGATGCAATAGAAAAAAATAAAAATGAATTGCTGCCATTTTGAAAAGCCTAGTGGAAAAATTTCTTTTATGGGCAAAACATAATTCTTTTTCCTTACTTCTTTCTAATTACTAACTTAGAGCCCTTCCAGTACTACAGAATAAAAAGAGCAAAACGTTTCTACTTAGGAAATGCAGTTTTTCAGCTTTCCCATATATTAACTGAGGCCAAATTAAATATAATGGCAAATAAAGAGAGACCTTGGTGTCCAGACTTGATTAATGAGGATGGCATATGGTGAAAAGGAAATGTAAAGCCAATGTCAATACTCTGAAATAATTATGAAGGAGATTTTGGAAATAAGTTTTTTGAGTGGTATTATATTCTTCAAGATTTTCCAATACCTTACTAACAACTGAACCATTTGGAATAAAAATTGGAGTAAGAAGAGAGAGGTAGAGAAGAAAGCAAGCAGTATTGAGATAACAATATTTCAGTACGTTAATCAATACTAATATTTTATTTTGTTTTCCTTTCCAAAACTAATTTCTGTCCATGTGTATTTATTAAAAGATGTGTATGATATACATACATATACATCACCATCACCACTACCAATGAAACAAAAGCATTTTTTTTTAAAAAGAAAAGCAGAGAAATCAGGTTCTTTGTGAATATGTTTTTAAGTTTGTTGCATATTTTAAGGTCATTGATTTTTCTAAAAATGAAGGGCAGCTTTTAATTCCTGAGGTCATGAGACTCAATAAGGATTTGAAAAACTGAAGGAAAAAAGGTTTGTTTTTTTCTTCAAATTTTAATTTACCTTATAGTGATAGTCATCCTGATGAATTCTATTTATGGGAGTTTGAGCTAAAAGAAGACAATACAATTTTGCAGCCCTGATTTCTCACACATGGGATTATATTCATATTCATATCTATATATCAATATCTGCATCTATCTTTATCTATCTAATATATCTTTCTAAAATCTCCCAGAGGGTGTGTGTGTGTATGTGTGTGTGTGTTTATATATATATATAGCTACAGGTGTGTATATATATATGTATTCATATATACAAATATTTCTATATATATATATATGTATGTATATAGCTATCCTAGAGGGGATATATTAATTCAGGTTCCATATAATCAATTAAAATAGTTAGGCTTGAAAAACCAAGAATTAAGGATAAAAGCTGAACCACAGTAATTTCATTCACTTTAGAAACTCTCCCTCTCCCCATGCAGATCAGAACTTTCTCTACAACTTATAGTTTTAGACTGTTGCCTAAAGCAATGAAAGGTTCAGTAACCTGTCCAGGGCCACACCAGTCAGTGTATGTCAGAGTTAGGATCTGAATTAAGTTCTCTTTGACTTCCAGGCCAGCTTTCTAAACACTATGTCACACTTTCTCCAAAAAGAGTTACTTCCAGGTTTACAATATTTGGTGATAGGGCATGTAAATCCCAATAATCTATTAAATTCTCCAGTTGGATCTTGAACTTGGCTATTTCCTTGACAGTCAACTCCCCCACTGCTCAAGCAATTTTTTAGCCCTAAATTCTCACATATGGGATTATGTACATACATCAGAATAGTAATTTAATCCATATTTTTGTCTCTAGGTAAAAAAAAAGTAATATTCATAAAATATTCAAGGCAGAAAGCTATCTATCTGTGTATGTGGTAAGGATCACTGCCCCCTCCCACCAAATTAATGAATGAGTCTTGTCTTAGAAGAGCAAAAAAGGAATTTATTGCTTTCTCATGAGAAAGGACACCCCCAGTATCAACCAAAATGGGGTCAATAAGACAGTGCAAGGATGAACAGTTCTCAGCAGGTTTATATAGAGTCTAAAATGGAATACCCCACCCTATTCAGAATTTCTGCCTAGAATTTTCCTTAGCAGCAAAAGATTCCCACAAAAAAGATGTTCGCTCAACAGGTAGGGAGACTTGTCTGTAAAGAACAATAAAATTTCTTTTTAAATCTCAGACCACTGCTCCCATCACAAAATCCAGTCCCTGACCCTAAGGAGCTTGCATTCTTACATTCTATTGAGGTAAATAACCTCTCAGCTTTCTAATTTAAGTTTCATTTATCCAGTTTAATTTTTATAATTGTGGAAACCAAACAAATACTCATCCATTTCACACATTTCACACAGACTTTTAGGGAAAAAAAGATACCCTTCACATTTTTTTTGTTAACAAACAACCATTTACAATAGTTCTGCCAGATGTTTTCCAGTGTCTCACAATTTTTGAAATATAAAAGTTCTTTGTTATATCTAACACGAGTTTTTCTGGGCTATGGTATTAAACCCATTCTCTGTCATTCCATCTATTGTCAAAATTAAAAAAAAAGAGAGATCCCATTCTTTCATCTTTTTTGCAGTACTCTAGCTTTCTTTTTCCTAGTTAGGTAATTTTTCTATAAAACACTTTGAAGATGCCACTTTAGTTATTTTTTCTTCCAGTTCTCCTGTCCTGTTTTCATCCCTAAAATCCTTTGGTTTTCATTATTGGTCGCTTGCTTTAGTAAATAAATTACATTCTATCACTGCAGGGTACTCGGCAATCCCTAGAGGCTAGAAAGATGGATGTGCTTCCCCAAGTACTTACCAGAGGGACATTTGAGCATAGTGTGAATATTGAGTTTTATCTATTCATTAAGCCCCCCCCATGGGAGAAAATCAGTAAAGAAGTGCACAAGGCCAGAATTAACCAAATGTTTAGGAATCTGGATTAAGTTTGAGGTTGCTAGTGATACTTCTCTTTCTTAATTCAGTCAAGGCATCTGATGGAGATTGTGGGTTCTGAGAAAAGAAAAATGCAAAAGTAGTTTTGAATTAAAGGGTTCTGTTGGATGCAAGTTTAGGTTGATCTAAAGGAAGTTTTGCACTCATTTCTGATTGTCAAAAGCACAAACAATCAGGACTAAGAGCCAAAGCTAATTGCCTTTGGGGGAGGGGAAGGTCTTCAAATTAATTATCTCATTAAAATTTTCTGGGCTTGTCATTTGTCCTAGGTGCTTGACTTAGGTGTAAGGCACTGTTTCTCTTATGTATTTTGATCCTTTTTCACAGACTAGTGGGTAACAGATGCTGGAAGACTGAAAACACTTCACAATGGGGGAATTGACGGTCAGTGAAAAACAATCTGACTAAGATTCAACAGGAGAGTCCAACAGAAGACTGGGAACCATAAGCCATAACAAAAAAAGAGTTGTATACCTGGAATTAACTCTTATTTGAGAGAGTATGACATAATGGTTTAAGAATTAGCATGGAAGTCTGGGAGACCTGGATTCCAATCCTAACTCTGACATACTTCTGTATGATATTAGGCAAATTATTTAACCTTTTGTTGTTTTAGACAATATTCTAAGACCATAAATTGGAGAAAATGATCTGACCTGCATTGGTAGAAGGAGAGTTTTTAAAGTAAATAAAATTATTGGCTTAATTCTACTTGTTAATTTTTGGTTTTCCAAGTTTCTCTATTTTAATTTATTATCTGCAACTTGAATTTTTCCTATGTTATGGAGATTAATGTGCCCTTCTTATTTAATTCCTGGAGAATTACTGGATGATTTGCTTTGTATCATAAAGAAACTTTGAGAAATGTCTACATTTGGTATCTAATATTGTCCTTCTTATCTCTTCTTATGAAGGAGAAACTTAAGATAATGATTCCAATTTAGGGATGGTTATTAAGATGTTTTCATCAGTCTTATAAAGGATACGTTGGGTATGTTGGTATATATTGTTAGAAACACTCTTGACATTGAAATTCAGGTATCCAGGCAAATCTATTAAAGAAGAATCTTGAGGAATCATCGTAGTGTTTCTGGGCAGAAATGGGCTTTGTTCCTCTTTTAGGGGAAGAGGGAGCACTGAACACAGAAGCCAGAGAAGCTTTACACTTGTTAGCTCTGTGCAGTCCCCTTCCTTCAGAGAATGGATTGGGCCATTTCCTTCCAGGCAATAATCTTCCTGATATGCAAATTGTATGTTTTTTCCCTAAATATGTATAAGCATTTCTCCCCTCCCTCATTATACATCCCATGTCCAAAAATGGTGGAAAACTCCTCCTATAGGGTGTGTTATTTAATATGCAATTAGTCTATTAAGAAAGTGCCTTAGCAATTTGGTCAAGTCCAATTTGACCCCAACCAGTTTGAGCTGGATCAGCTATTATCTTAAACTTGTGGTTTTCTCAAAACCACACAAAGTCTTTCTGATTTGCTGTGACTTCCAAGCTCTCCAATTCCTTGTTTGCTCAAGGTTTCTGAGAAATTGACACTTAATTGGTCTATAGAAACTTAATCTTCCTTAATTTCTCTGAAATTAATTCTGAAAACTCATTGATCAGTGATATTTATTATCTTACAATACCCTCAAACCTTGCAGCATTCTGTGGAAACCTAACTTTTCAGTATTTCTCACAATATGTATATCAATATTTATAGAAGCCATGGAGGACTCCAGGAATAGCATCTTGTAGGATAATTCCCCTGAAATTGAAGTCAGGAAAATAGTGTTATGACACTTATTAATTAAATGACCCTGGACAAATCATATAACCTGTCTGAATGCTAGGTTCCTCATCTAAAAATGAGGTATATTTCTGCTCACCCTTCCTCTTTACAAGGTTGCTGTGAGGAAGGTACTGAGGTACTGGGTAGCTGGGTGGGATTGGCAGAGAAAGTCTGAAGTGTTCATAAGCTTATTCCCTGCAGCAAGCAAGGGAGGGTACTGATGGGGATCACCTCAGCCTTACAGTACCACCCCTATAGAAATCTTGTGCAACCCCCCTCAGTCAGAAATCCAAGTATGTTAAACCCCCAAGGTTAAATTTCCCCTATAATCTCTCCATGGCCCAGGCCATCTTGGCTGAATCCCTTTGAGATTAGCCCACCACAGTGTTCTGCCTCATAGTGTCTCTGCTCATCCTCCCCCATGTCTCACTCATGGTGTCTTTCTCACTATTATAGCTAACTAACTCTTTTAGGGTGCTGAATCCCTATCAGGATTCAGCCTGCCAGTCAATGGTGTACTCCCACCTCATGGAGTATCCCCAATCTCCTGGTTAATTGTGAATTAGGGAACTTGGGTTTTTTTTTTTCATTGTTAATTGTTAAAATCTCTTTCCTTGCTACGTGCTCTCCCAAACCTATTATAATTTACCATTCCTGGTGTGCATTTTGCCTTTTCATTTTGTCTGTCACCTCTTCTGATAAATAAAACCCACCTTTTGCCAAAAGAAAGGCCATTGTGAATTCTTCACATGACCAAACCCCAACATTTGGCACCAATTCCTCTCTTAAATCTCATTATTTGGTGTCTGAACATCAATCTCATCATTTGTTGTGCTAAACCTCAAACACATCAAAGGCATTATGTAAATCAAAAAGCATAATATAAATGAGTCATTATTTACTGGGAACTCAGGGGTGACTTCCCAGTAACTAGAATTCTCTTCTACACCAATCTCAAACAGTGATTGAATCTAGAAAGTTTGAACATGTCTAATACGACTCTCTAAGAACCTAAAATGAGTTGCATAGCATTACTAACTACTAAAAAAAACCTACTAATACAGATGAGGTGTGTAAAATGTCAGAAAACTGAAACAACTTGAAATGTTGAATTCTCTGAAGTCTTCTCTAACTGTATGATTCTAAAATTCTAAGGCAGAATAGACATGGAATGATGTGATAAAACTTATTGAGGATTTAACCTAGCATGGCAGTAGGAACTGAGAGAAGGGTCCAGATATCAGCAATCTTCCACTAACAGAATTAATAGGATTTAGGATTCATGTTAGGGAAGGTAATAGAGAAAGTGATTAATGATTCAATTCAACAACAGATCCTTACTAAATACCTTACTACATTCTAGGAAATAGAAATGAAACTGTCCTGACCATTAAGGAATCTAGCTTTTTACTGGAAATATATATTTGATGTTCACCAGATGAGTGTAATTCTGGGCAGGGAATGAAAGGGGCAAAGGAATGATCAGAAAGAGTGCTCTAAGCGTATTTGATAAAGGAGAGTACCCATACTCAGAAGAGTCATAGAAGGCTCCATAGAGGAGACAGCACCTGATCTGAATCTTGAAGGCAGATAAACGTCCTGAGAAATAAGGATGAGCAGCGAGTGTACACTGATATGTAAAGGGCATAAAATGGCAAAGTAAGTCTGTCAAAGAACAAATACCTCAGTCTGTGTAAACATAGATTATGTGAAAGGAAGTAATATGAAATATGGATGGAGAAATAGGATGAAGCCAGACTGCTGATGATCTTACATATCAGGCTAAGAAGTTTGAATTTTATCTTGCTGATAATGGGAATCTTTGAAGGTTTTGAATGGGAGAGTGACTTAACAAGAGTGTTCCTCTGGAAAACTATTTTGGCAATTGTATGGAAGATGGATTGCAGAGTTTTGGAGGCAAGGATCAATACGTCTATTATATTCATCCAGCCAAAAGGTGTTAAGTGTCTTTACCAGGGTGGTAGACATATAAGTGTAGAGAGAGGTAGTTAAAATGATAGTATTGTATTCAGAATGTAGCTTGAATTTAGAGGGTTTTTGGTTTGTTTGTCAGAAGCAGCATATTTAAAATTATGGGGATGGATAAGATCCTTGAATGAGGTATATTAAAAAAATAAAATTCAGTATAATTTAAGAATTAGAATAAAGAAGGAAAATCAGTGAACCAGAGGGAATAGGAAGAGAAATTAGTTAGCAAAAGTATGAAAAGCAAGAGACAATCTAGGAGTCAAGATGGAAGAGAGCAGACGGTAATATCTGTGACCTCCTCTGACTTTTTTTTAAACCAACAGCAGATTAAGCCTCTAAATTGGTTTTAGAGTCACAGAACCTACAAATATTTGGAATACAACACATTTCCAGAACAAGATACCTAGGAAGAACTTCAGGCCTATTTCAAATAGGCAGGGGAACAGTCTGCTAAGCCAAAAACATCACAGGAAGACCAGGGCAAGAAGCTGGAGCAGAAAGTCAGAGCACCGCAGCTTCCACACACCTGGGAATCTTCTGTGAGTTTCTTAGGCTACTCTGTACTGGTTGCAAGCAGGTGGTTTGACAGATTTGCTGCAAAAGGCAAATTATATACCACTGAGCCCTGGAAGAACATGGGACCTAGATGGAATTGCCCAGCACCAGAAGTGAAGCAGCAGAATTTGCCCCCAGGGCAAATTAAAGCAGCTTTTGCTACTTTTCATTAAGAGAAGCTCTCAAGCCTTAAACAATGAGAAAAAAAAGAAAAAAGAACTCTCATCATAGACAGCTTTTATGGAGAGAGAGGAGAACAGACCTCAAATCCTGAGGTTCCTAAAGGCAAAACAATTTCAGATGAAGCCCCAAAGTGGGACATAAGCTGGTGCCCATTTCAAAAGACTTTATTAGAAGATTGCATAAAGGATCTTAAAAGAAGTTAAAAAGGGTATAAAAAGAATAAATTAAAATCCTTCAAATACCAAACTTGAAATTCTAAAAATAAAAGGAAAGATTAATAAAATTGAAAGTAAAGAAACTATTAAATTAATAAACAAAACTGAGTTGGTTTTATAAAAAAAAACAACAAAATAGATAAGCCTTTAATTTGATAAGAAAAAGGAAAGAGGAAAATCAAATTGTTAGTCTCAAAACTGAAATGGAAGAACTTTCCACCAATGAAGAAGAAATGTGAGCAATAATTAGGAGCTATTTTGCCCAACTGTATGGCAATAAATTTCATAATTTATATGAAATAAAGAAATATCTACAAAAAATATAGATTGCCCAGGTTAACAGAAGAGAAAAAAATATTTCAATAGTCCCATTTTAGAAAAAGAAATAGAAAAAGCTATTAATGAACTCCCTAAGAAAAAAATCTCCAGGGCCAGATGGATTTAACTGTGAATTCTACCAAACATTTAAAGAACAATTATTTCCAATATTATATAAATTATTTGAAAAAATAAGGAAAGGAGTCCTGCCAAATTCCTTTTATGACACAGATGTGGCACTGATACCTAAACCACGTAAAGTGAAAGCAGAGAAAGAAAATTATAGACCAATTTCCCTAATTAATAATGATGCAAAAATCTCAAATAAAATATTAGCCATGAGATTATAGAAAGTTATCCCCAGGATAATACACTATGACCAAATAGGATTTATACCAGGAATTCAGGGCTGGTTCAGTATTAGGAAAACTACTAGCAGAATTGACTATATCAATAGCCAAACTAACAAAAATCATATGAATGTCTCAATAGATGCCGAAAAAGCATTTGACAAAATCCAACACCCATTCCTATTAAAACACTAGAGAATATTGGAATAAATGGACTTTTCCTTAAAATGATCAGTAGCATATATTTCAATCCATCAGCAAATATCGTATGTAATGGGTACAAACTAGATCCATTCCCAATAAGATCAGTAGTGAAACAAGGTTGCCCACAATCACCATTAGTATTTAATATGGTATTAGAAATGTTAGCTTTGGCAATAAGAGAAAAAAATAGATTAAAGAAATTAGAATAGGTAATGAGGAAACCAAATTATCTCTCTTTGCAGTTGGTATGATGGTTTACCTAGAGAACCTTAGAGAATCAACAAAAACACTACTAGAAACAATTCAGAACTTTTGCAAAGTTGCAGGATAAATAAATCCACATAAATAAATCATCA
Source organism: Myrmecobius fasciatus (assembly GCA_023553655.1). Classification (NCBI taxonomy): domain Eukaryota; kingdom Metazoa; phylum Chordata; class Mammalia; order Dasyuromorphia; family Myrmecobiidae; genus Myrmecobius; species Myrmecobius fasciatus. The sequence goes on along the minus strand of JAJPUD010012785.1, from coordinate 28,637 downwards.
GCATTTTCATATATTACCAACAATGTCCAGTAGCAAGAGAAAAAGAAATAAATAGCTGTCAATAGTATAAAATATTTGGGAATCTAATTGCCAAGGGAAAGTCAGAAACTACAAAACACTTTCCACACAAATAAATTCAGATGTAATAAATTAGAAAAATATCAAGTCCTCATGGGTAGGTCGAGCAAATGTAATAAAAATGACAATACTACCTAAATTAACATACTTATATAGTGCCATACCAATCAAATTCCCAAGGAATTATTTTACAGACCTAGAAAAAAATAATAACAAAGTTCATCTGCAAGAACAAAATGTCAAGAATGTCAAGGGAATTAATGGAAAAAATGCCAATTAAGGTGGCCTAGCTGTGCCAGACCTAAAACTATATTATAAAGCTGCTATCATAAAAACTACTTGATACTGGCTAAGAAATAGAATACTCGATTAGTGGAATAGGTTAGCATGACAGGACAAAATAGTCAATAACTATAGCAATCTAGTGTTTGACAAACCCAAAGACCCCAGCTTTTGGGATAAGAACCCACTAGTTGACAAAATCTGCTGGGAAAATTGGAAACTAGTGTGTAAGAACCTAGGCACTGACCCACACCTAACACCATATACCAAGATAAGGTCAAAATGGGTTTATGATTTAGACATAAAGAGTGATATTATAAGCATATTAGAAGAACATAGGATAGATTACCTCTCAGATCTGTGGAGAAGGAAGGAATTTGTGTTAAAAGAACTGGACCTCATTATTGAACACCAAATAGATAATTTTAATTACATTAAATTAAAAAGTTTTTGTACAAACCAAGCTAATGCAGACAAGATCAGAAGGGAAGCAATAAATTGGGAAAACATTTTTACATTTAAGGGTTTTGATAAAGGCCTCATTTCTAAAATATATAGAGAATTGAGTCAAATTTTTAAGAATTCAAGCCATTCTCCAATCAATAAATGGTCAAAGTATATGAACAGACAATGTTCAGATGAAGAAATTAAACCCTTTGTAATCATATGAAAAGGTGCTCCAAATCACTATTGATCAGAAAAATGCAAATTAAGACAACTCTGAGATACCACTACACACCTTTCAGATTGACTAAGATGACAGGAAAAGATAATGATGAATGTTGAAGGGGATGTGAGAAAACTGGGACACTGATACATTGTTAGTGGAACTGTGAACGGATCCAACCATTCTGGAGAGCAATTTGGAGCTATGCTCAAAAGTTATCAAACTGTGCATACCTTTTGACCCAGCAGTGTTTCTATTGGGCTTATATCCCAAAGAGATTTTTTTTATTAATACTTTTTATTTGCAAAACATATGTATGGGTAATTACTAAACATTAACCCTTACAAAGCTTTTTGTTACAAATTTTCCCCCCTACTCCCCACCCCTCCCCTAGATAGCAGGATATCCACTACATGATAACTATGTTAGAATACTTAAGTCGAATATATGTATAGTTATTGCCACACATCATTTTTTTGTTCAGGAGAAATAGTATCTATAAGAGAGAATAATCCGATAAAGGAAATACAATGCAAGCAAACATCAATAGAGAACATGAAAATGTTACGTTGTGGTCCACATTTCACATCCCTCTCTCTGGGGGATTGATCAGAAAAATGCAAATTAAGACAACTCTGAGGTACCACTACACACCTCTCAGATTGACTAAGATGACAGGAAATGATAATGATAACTGTTGGAGGGGATTTGGGAAAACTGGGACACTGATACATTGTTGGTGGAACTGTGAACGGATCCAACCATTCTGGAGAGCAATTTGGAACTATGCTCAAAAAGTTATCAAACTGTGCATACCCTTTGACCCAGCAGTGTTTCTACTGGGCCTATATCCCAAAAAAATCTTAAAGGATGGAAAGGGACCCACATGTGCAAGAATGTTTGTGGCAGCTCTTTTTGTAGTGGCTAGAAACTGGAAACTGAACGGATCCCCATCAATTGGAGAGTGGCTGAACAAATTATAGTATATGAATGTTATGAAATATTATTGTTCTGTAAGCAACGACCAATAGGATGATTTCAGAAAGGCCTGGAAAAAATTGCATGGACTGATGCTAAGTGAAATGAGCAGAACCAGGAGATCATTATACACGGCAACAACAAGATTATACAAGGATGAATGTGACTTCTTCCAACAGTCAGATTATTGATGCCATGTCCAATGATCTGGGAGCCATCTACTCCCAGAGAGAGGCCTGTGGGAATTGAATATAGATTACAATATAACATTTTCACTCTATATTATGTTCTTCATTTGAATTTTTTTCTTACTCATTTTCTTTCCGTCTTGATCTGATTTCTCTTGTGCAGCAATAGAATTGTATAAAATGTTTACGCATATTGGATTTAACATATATTTTAACATGTATAACATCTATTGGCTTGTTTGCCATCTAGGGGAGAGGGTAGGAGGAAGGAAGGGAAAATCTGAAACACAAGGCTATGCAGGGATCAGTGTTGAAAAATTATCTGTGCATATATTTTGAAAATAAAAAGCTTTAACAGAAAGAAAAAAAAATATTAGCTTAATGTGGTAGAAATAGGTAGGATCAGATTATAGAGGGTCTTAGCTCAAGGTGAGGATTTTATAGGCATAGATGAGGGATTAAGTCTTATGAGCCATCTTACTTCCCTCTCCCACATGTATGAGTGACCTCAGTTCCTGGAACCATGACTGAATCTTCACACACTGTTAATTTTCCTCAATAAAAAAAGTCAGTGTCTTACATGTATCAAGCTGTAATTCAAAGGGGACATGACAGTTCATATGGCACTAGACTTAAAGGAAGAAAGAACTGAGTTCCAATATTCATTCAGATACTATCCCTGCAAGCTTAGGCAAATCACATAACCTCTCTGAGACTGTAAAGAGAGGGATAATTCCTACAGCTAACACACACGGTTTTTGTAAAGATCAAATCACATGATGTGTGTAATGTGCTTTGCAAGCCTTAAAGTAATAAATATCATTTAATTATTTTAAAAATATACAGAAAAAAACAAAGAAAAAGAATTTCAAAGAAAAGATGGGTAGCAATGTTGAATTCAATAGACAGTTCAAAAGAAATGAAAACTAAAAAAAAGCCTTTGTGTTTAATTATTAGAAAGGCATTAAGTGTGCTTCATGAGAGGAATCTCAGTCAGCATAATAGATTTATATTGGATGGGGATATATAGGGAATAGTGAGAGAATGGAGATAGAGTACTAATGAAATGTTCCTACATTCAAGATATCTAATACTCTAGTACTTTGAAAAAGGAAATTGTAGTCCAATTGTTTGAAGGGGCAATGAGAAGTAATGAACCCTTAAAAATATTTATTTTTTACACACATTGCTTTTTGAATCATATAGGGAAAGAAAAATCAGAGCAAAAGGGAAAAACCATGGGAGAGATAAAAAAAAGAAGTGAACATTGCATGTGTTGATTTACATTCAGTCTCCTTAGTTCTATTTCTGGATGCAGATGGCATTTTCTGTCCAAAATCTATTGGGATTGCTTTGGATCACTGAACTACTGAGAAGAACCAACCCTTTATAGTTGATTATCACACATTTTTACTCTTATTGTGTACAATGTATTCCTGGTCCCCACATGTGCAAGAATGTTTGTGGCAGCCCTTTTTGTAGTAGCTAGAAACTGGAAATTGAATAGATGCCCTTCAATTGGAGAAGGGCTGAATAAATTATGGTATATGAATATTATGGAATATTATTGTTCTGTAAGAAATGACCAGCAAGATGATTTCAGAGAGGCCTGGAGAGACTTACATGAACTGATGCTGAGTGAAATGAGCAGAACCAGGAGATCATTATACACGGCAACAACAGTACTATATGACGATCAATTCTGATGGACATGGCTCTCTTCAACAATGAAATGTTTCAAACCACCTCCAATTGTTCACTGAAGAAAGCCATATACACCCAGAGAGAGGGATGCGAAATGTGGACCACAACATAACATTCTCATACTCCTTGACTGATGTTTGCTTACATTGTGTTTCCTTTATCTGATATATCGTTTGTGTAGATAAGATTTTTCTTGCACAACAATGATAAGTTTGGAAATATGTATACATATATTCGATTTGCCAATATTTTAACATAATTAACATGTAGTGGATATCCTGCCATCTAGGGGAGGAGTGGGGAGTTGGGGGGAAAAATTTGTAACGGAAAGCTATGTAAGGGTTATTGTTGAAGAATTACCCACACATATGTTATGCAAATAAAATAAAATTAAAAAAAAAAACAATGTATTCCTGGTTCTGCTTGTTTTGCTCAGCATCAGTGCTTGTAAATCTTTTAATGCCTTTCTAAAATCAGCTTGTTCATCATTTTTTTACAGAAAAATAATATCCCATTATCTTCATATACCACAACTTATTCAGCCATTTCCCAGTTGATGGACATCTACTCATTTTTCAATTCTTTGTTAATATAAAAAAGAGCTGCTACAGACATTTTTTTTTTAGTTATGGACCCTTTTCCCTCCTTAATATTTGCTTGGCATACAGACCTACTAATGGCATTACTGGGTCAAAGGTTATGCACAATTTGATAGCCTTTGGGCACAGATCCAAATTGCTCTCCAGAATGGTTGGATCATTTCACAACTCCACCAACAATGCATTAGTGCTCAGTTTTCCCACATCCTCTCCAACTATTATCATTTCTTGTCATTTTAGCCAGTCTGAGAAGTGTGAGGTGTTACCTCAGAGTTGTTTTAATTTGCATGTTCCTAATCAGTAATGATTTAGAACATTTTTTCATATTACTATAGGTGGCTTCAATTTTGTCATCTGAAAATTATCTGTTCATATCCTTTGACCATTTATCAATTGGGAAATGACTTGCATTATTATAAATTTGACTCAGTTTTTTATATGTTTTAGAAATGAGACATTTATAAGAAAGACTGACTGTAAAGATTTTCTTAGCTTTGTACTTCCTTTTTAATCTTGTTTCTGGTGTTTTTGTTGTACAAAACTTTTTTTTAAATTTAATGTAATCATACTTGTCCATTTTGCCTTTCTTGATGTTCTCTAGTTCTCCTTTGATCATAAATTCTTCTCTTCTCCAAGGATCTGATAGATGAATTATCCCTTACTCTCCTAATTTGTTTATGATATTATCCTTTATGCCCAAATAATGTACCCATATTGATCTTATTTTGGTATGGGGTGTGAGATGTAGGTCTATGTCAATTTTCTGACATATTATTTTCCAGTTTTCCCAGAAGTTTTTGTCAAATAGTGAGTTCTTATTCCAGAAGCTAGAGTTTGGGGGTTTATCAAATATTAGATTTTTATAAGCCTTGATTATTACATTGTATATATCTAATCTATTCCACTGATCCACCACTCTATTTCTTAGCCAGTACTAAATGATTATAAGGACTGCTGCTTTATAATATAGTTTTAAGTTTGGTGCTGCTAAGCCAGCATCCTTTATTTTTTGTTTGTTTGTTTATTTGTTTGGGTTTTGTTTGTTTGTTTTTTTTTTGTTTTTGTTTTTTTTGTTTTTGTTTTTTGCTTTTTGCTGAGGCAATTGGGGTTAAGTGACTTGCCCAGGGTCACACAGCTAGGGAATGTTAAGTGTCTGAGGCCAGATTTGAACTCAGGTCCTCCAGACTTCAGAGCTGGTGCTCTATCCACTGCACCACCTAGCTGCCCCTATTTGTTTCTTTTTTCATTAATTCTCTTGATATTCTTCAACTTTTGTTCTTCCAGATGCATTTTGTCATTATTTTTTCTAGTTCTATAAAATAATGTTTTTGCGGTGTGATTGGTATGGCACTGAACAAGTAGACCAATTTTGGCAGAATTGTCATTTTTATTAGCTAAGCCTACCCATGAGCAACTGATATTTTTGCAAATGTTTAAATACAACTTTATTTGTGTGAGAAGTGTTTTGTATTTGCATTCATATAGTTCTTTGGCTGCAAATGACCCTTTTGATGACAATTTCTTATATATTGAAAAAAAGAAATCAAAATATCTGAGAAAGTCAGGATTGCATAATGGATAAAGGATCAGTTTCAAAATCAGGAAGACTTATATTTAAGTCCTAATGCTGACACATACTAACTATGTGAACTGGGATAATTCACTTTATCTTTCAATCCTTCCAAGCAACTCAATAAGACTACAAGGTGCAGTTGAAGTATTGATAAAAATTGTAGAAGAGAAAATATTAAGTTCTTGAACTTGGTAATGAGTAGACATAACTGAATGTTCTGCTTAACCATCCCTGTTCACTGCTGGTATATCCCAGAAATCTGTCCTGAACTCTCTTCTCTTCTCATTCTATGCTATTTCATTGATGATATCATTAGCTCCCATGGATTTATTTTTCATCCCTATGCATATGACTACTTGTCTAGCCCTAGTCTGTCTCCTGCCTTCCAGCCTCATATCTCTGTCTATTGGACATCTAAAACACAATTTCCCATAGAAATCATGGCTAACATGTCCAAATTTGAATTCATTATCTTTTTCCTAAAACCTTCCCCTATATCTGACTTCCCTATTTTTTGAGGTTCTATTATTTTCTCAATCACTCAGGCTCAAAGTTAAGTATCATTCCTACTTCTTATCCCTCACATCCAAACAGCTGTCAAGTCTTACCCTATATAACTTTGTATTATCTCTTACATATGCTCTCTTCTCTCTCCTTATAGTGCAGGTCTTCATCCCATCAGCCCTGTATAGTAGCAATAGACTTCTAATTACTCTTCCTGCTTCAAGTTTCTCCCCATTCCAACACATCCTCTTTTCGTTGTCAAATTGATTTTTCTAAACACAGTCCTCATCATAGCATCCCCCTGTAGGAGAAAATAGAAAAAGCCTGTTTGTCCTTAAGGTCTACATAACTGGGACTGTTCCTACCTTTTTACCCTTCTTCCATCTTACTTGCCTTCATGTTCTCTGTCATCAAGTAACACTTGCCTTCTCCCTGTTCCTTGTACATGGAACGCCACCTCCCAAATCTGAGTGTTTTCCCTCTGTTTCCCATGGCTAAAACAATGCTTCTTCTCATCACTACTTGATTTTACTTACTTCCAACATGTCCCAGATAGAATTCAATTATCTATAAGAAAACTTTCTTAATCTTCCTTAATCAATCAGAATACCTTCCCTCTGAGACTACCCTCAATTTATTCTGTATACACATCGTTTATATATAGTTGTTTGCATACTGCCCCCCCTTATTATATTGAACTCCTTAAGAACAAGGATTATCATTATTATATTTTGACTTTTCTGTGTGTCTCCAACACATTGCACAGGGCCTGGCATATAGTAAGTGATTAATAAATGATAGTAGAGTGATTTACAGACAAAATAAAATTTCCATAGGCATAAATAACAGTGCTCCTACACTACAGGTTGTGCTTCTAGCCCAGCCCTTCTATCCAGCATACAGAGGAGCATCTCTTTTGGAGAAAGGGTCACTCGTTTGTTATCACTAGTATCAAACCCACCACTTATTTTGGCAGCATAATTTCCAGAGAGATACACATAGATAATAAGATTGGCACATGTATCTCCAGAGATAGCTCAATGTTTGGGAGCTCCAGAAGAACGTGTGGGAGAGAAGAGGTATTAAGCTGCCCACTGACCCCATTGCTGCAAGCCTGTGAAATGTGGACAGTCTCCCATTTTCATTTGAATTAACTTAGGAAGATTCTGAAGATCACCTGGCAAGATAAGGTAATAGACACAGGTCTTTTCTTGAGCTGAATTGCCAAGTACTTATACTCGACCTGAACATACGGCTCAAATGTCAAATGTATGATTGTCCAGAAGACTATTTTTCACATGAAAGTCAGAAGTAATACAGGGACAGTCTCAAAGTCTCCCTTAAAAATCTTTGGTATCAATTGTGAGATGGCTGGCAAAGGGTCATTCACATGGTGTGCCTGTGTCAAAGAAGGCACAGTGCTATAGGAGCAATTGCACTAACTCAAAAGAAAATTTAGAGACATCTACACTTTAAGTGATCCCATGACCCATTTGTGCCCAATCCATGGTGGAAGCTTCTGAGATCATATCGGTACAACCAGACATAGCAGACACATTATACTTGACTTTGACGTGGTAGTCTTCTCTGAGCCGAAAGGACAAACTGCTGACAAGATGTCATTTATGGGCCGTGCAAAATGAACTAAGGGAGAAAGGGGATGAATGTATGTCACGGGCTTCAATCCCCCCAGACCGCCAGCTCCTTTCAGACTTCAGTGGAGACAACCCAGGATCCTATATTCAAGTGTACCTGTACATGTAGTAGCAGGTTCTTTGGAGCCCCTGCAGCATTTATCCCTGGGAACAATCCATATACAACCTTACCATTCCTAACAGCATGAAGAACAACTTTCAACAAGCTAGGAGAGGGAAGCTCAAGTCATGCAGAAACCTATCAGTACTCTTTATTCTTCTAGCTCGTCTTCTAATATCCCTGTAGAAATAAAGCCTAACAACAGTCTCTCTATCTGATGCATCACTTACCTCCTCACCAAAATCCTTGGCACCCTCAAATAGATCAGGAGAAACATATAATCTTATACTAAAGATAATGCATTATCATCCCTATTTTTCCTTCAGCTCTCCTGTAAGTATCACTGGCCCTTCAATCTTCCCAAAGATTAAAGCTTCTCTAATAATAGTGTTTTCTCCCATTAGAATATGAGCTCCTTGAGAGTAGGGGCTGTCTTACATTTCTATTTGTATCCAAAGAGCTTAGTTCAAAATTTTACACTGCTTAATGACTGTTTAATGAATATTCTGTTTTTTTTCATTCAAGAAAATTTAACGGGAGAATAACATTTTAAAGGGAAATATAATGATGGACAGAAGGTAAAATGAAAAAAATCTAGATTTGGGATTATAGATAGAAGGTACAGATACAAATAGATAGAAGATATAGATATAGAGAAACTTAGTAAAAAGTAGTGCTACGTAGGGAAGTGATAGGACAAAGGCTCAAATAGATTTTGAATATCATCCAGAAAGCAATAGTTTTCTGATCTTCTAAATATCTACAACAGGGATTCTTAACCTAATTTTTATATATACATGCATTTATAAAAATAAACCTGTGTATGTATACATGTATATACATACACGCATAACTTCAATACAAATTAAAAGGAAAAAAAGAAACAAAATTCTACATGTACAGCAGAACATGAGAGGATTCAAAATATGAGACAATAAATTTCCATTTCAAGAAAGCTATGCCCCTATCCTATTCCTTCCTCCTCTTTACAAATGTAAGACTTATATATATATATATGTATGTATGTATTGTTTCCTCTTTAACTCATTCCCAAAATGAGTAGGATTCCAGAACTATCAGCCCTCCTCTCCTATCTAACTCATTTGAATCAGTTCTTCCTCTTGTATCTCATTTGTATAACATAAATACTCTTTTTATCTTTTCCTACATAGTTTTGCTTTTTAGAATCATACCATCACACACATCTACCCTAATCACTCTTTCAAACTACCCAATTACTAATGATAATCTTAGACATATAGTTTACATTTCCATGTATAAAACAGTTTGTCTTTATCAAGTCTCTTGAAATTGATTTTAATATTTACCTTATATTTCTCTTGGATCTCATATACCAAATTTTCTTTCAGGTCTTTTTTGTTTGTTTTTGTTTTTGTTTTTGAGGCAATTGGGGTTAAGTGACTTACTCAAGGTCATACAACTAGGAAGTATTAACTATGTGAGGTAGGCTTTGAACTCAGATCCTCCTGAATTCAGGGTCAGTGCTCTATCTATTGCACCATCTAGCTGCTCTATTCAGTTCCTTTTTTTGCAACAAAATCCTGAAAGTCTGATATTCATTGAACATCTAATTTATTTGTTATTATTATTCAATATTATAATTAACTCTCCTGGCTTTGATATTTTCATCCACAATCCAAGTTTTTTGGTCTTTGATATATAGTGTTCCAAGACCTGTGGCCCTTTAATTTAGTTGTTGTTAGGTCTTGTTTGATTCTAATTCTGGATCTACCACATTTGCATTTTTTTATTATTGCTCATAATATTTTCTCCTTGATCTGGGAGTTTTGGAATGTGGCTATGTTGTTCTGGTAGGTTTTCCTCATAAGATTTCTTTTTCTATTTCTACTTTTCCTTTGTGTTTTAGCACTTTGGGTCGATTTTCTTTATTCATTTCCTATATTATTATATCAAGATTCTTTTTTAGATCATAGCTTTCAGGTAGTGTAATTATACTTATGTTTTCTGTTTTTGATCCATTCTCCAAATCTATTGTTTTTTTCTTATGTGATATATCACACTTCTATTTTTTTCATTATTTTTGTTTTATTATTTCTTGGTCTCCTGTAACTTCACTAGTTTCCCCTTGCCCAATTATGGTTTTCAATGAGTCATTTGGACCTCCTTTTTCTAGTTGTTTGATTTTCTTTCCATAATCTTGTTGTTTTTCTTGCATTGTTTTTTTTTGGTTTTTTTTAAGTTTTTTCCCCACTTTCTCATTTGATTTTTAAAGTCCTTTTTGAGTTCTTCTGTAAATTCTTCCTCTTTGGTATAGGAAAATCTTTTTTTTTCTTATTCAGTTATCCTTGAAGATGAACCCTAGTCTTCCCTGTTCTCATGATATCTTTCTAAGTTCTTTGTCCTTTACCTGCCTGTTTTTTTTCTTATTTGTTTGTTTTGGTTTGTTTTAATTTGTAACAGATCTCTAGTCCTGGAGGTTGTTGCTTGTAGCCTCAGGTGCTCCTTTAATTCTCCACTCAGGTCTGAAACAAAAACCAAGACCTCACCCTCCTGTACATACTTCACACATCCAGCAGCATCCCTGACCCAGTGCTTCTGTACTCACCAAGAGTGTGCTGGTTCTTTCTCACCCAAGAAGGAATCTCAGTAGTACAGCTGAGCCTCACTTCCCCATTACAAAGAAAGCTAATCAGTGAAATACAATAATCAAAATACTAAGACAAAGGCAAAAAGCATATTCGGGGCCCTGGGTTAAAAAAATCCTTACTTCTGAGCTAGGCCCCAAAGTTTTTTCAATGACTTTTATCCTTTTCAGAGAAGGTCTGTTTGCTGTGGAACTCAGTGGGGTGTATCACTGGGTCTGACAAGAGGCAGGGGAGAAATGTGACTGGAGCAAACCAAGTCCTGAAATTGAGCTTTCAACTCTTTAGAGAAGAAAAAAATCTTTTAATGGTCTCAAACAGTGAGGCACTAAGAAGGACCATATATCCCACTGTGGCAGGTCACTCACTGATTTAATATCTGAGATTAAAGATTGTGGTGGGGAATAGAGAGATGTTATTCTAGCCTTCAGGCACACGATACTCCATAATGTGCCACCATGGCAATGGCCCTCCTGCTTTGCTTGTCCATCTATGGGGTTTTCACCTTTCAATAACAAGGTCTTACTTCACTTCTTTCCGAAAGCTATTTGATGAACCCATCCTGGGGTTCCTGTGCTTGCAAAGTCTTTGTTTGCATGTTGCTCTTTTGGGCTATATAATTATTAATTTCCATTCTTGGGCAATTACTGTTTTTAGTGAGATTCTTTCCTCCATCAAGAGTGAACTTTTTCACTTATTTTTGAGCACCTGCCCTCAGGGATTTAAGCCTACTCATATGAATTAGTATTCATTCTGATAACCTGGGGTAAGCACTATGAAATATATCCCAGCTAAACAGCACAGTGATATCTTCAAATAGAATTTTATTTTATTTTTATCTCAACTATATGTAAAAAAGTTAACATTAAAAAAATTGATTCTTAATTCTCTCCATCTCTCCCCTCAATTTAATATTGATTATGCACATGCACTCATGCAAAACATTTCCATATTCACCATGTCGCAAAAACAAATGTAGAAAAAATAAAAATAAAGAAATTTGGAAAAATGTAATCATTAATATCATTCAGACTCCATGCATTTTTTTAAAAAGAGAATAGCATTTTTCATGCTGAATCTTTCAGAATTGGATCATTGCATTGCCAAGAATAGCTTGTTCATCATACTAACTTGCTGGAATAGTATGCAATGTTCTCTTGATTCTTCCCACTTAACTTTGCATCAGTAAGACGTCTTTTCTACCCATCCACATAGGAAAGACCAAAATAAATAAAGAATATCTATTGCCCTAGATTTCAGGATGCATTTTAGTGGAAACCCAATAAAGTTTCCCAAGAGTATGTATAAATGGGACAGGTTTACTGAATGAACATTGAACTTGGCCAAGAGTTAAAAAGGAGGAGAATGTCATCCTAGAGTGATTTCTTTTTTCTGCCCTTGTATTGACTCTAAATTTTTCATGGAAAAAAAGGCTAATAAATAATTAAAGATGGATATCGAATGAAAGACCAAAAGTATGTGTGAGGAAGCTGCAATATATATCTAGTGAATAATTTTTAGAAGAATAAGAATAAAGCATTTTATGAAATAATCTGATGAAAGGAAGAAGAAATGCACTAATCATGTGGCAAGAACAATGGGGTACTAGCCAGTGTGCTCCACTGTGAATTTCACAAAAAAACTTGAGGTCTCTAATATGTTTATTGATCCCTATGACAAATCTATGAGTGTTCTACAAAATGATCAAATGTGTATGACAGTCAGAATCACAAGAAAAGCCTTCCAAATCAATGAAATCACAGACATGTTTTCGTGTTTGCATATCAAGTATGATGTGAGATGTCAGCCTAAAACTAATTATTGACAAATTGCTTCAGATTTTTAATAGAAGTTCTGATCACAGAAAGAAAACAGTTTCCTGAACTCAGGTTTTTGTCTTGTTAAATTTACAAACACTGAGCTGCTGCTTACTTGTTTGCTTGCTTGTTTTTTTTTTCCCCACAATAAAACATCTTTCCTGTTCTACTATTTTTAACCAGTGCAAAATATTTTGCATAATCAACATTTTTACTATAATTGAAGATAATTTCTGTTCCTACTTGTTGTCTTTGTTATTTATATTTCACATGATTTTGTTCCGCTCAATTAATTTTTTTAACAGGATTGTTGTTTATTTGTTCTTTTTCTTGGGGGGGTTGTAAAGTAATCTTTTGATAGTTTGAAGGAATGCAAAAATGAAAAAAATTAGTTGAAGTAATTTTATCATTTTAACATATTAAAAAGGAGATGAAAAACATATTTATAAGGCACCTACTATTTTCCAAGCACTGCCCAAAGTGCTTTGCATATATCTCATTTGTAAATATCCAAGTGTAAACTTATAGATTTGGGATAGATGCAGTGTTCAGAAAGGACTAGCATCTCTGGTGTGAGGACTTGCTGAACTCTTTTCTCAACTGCCTTTCCATCTTTAGTGTCCAGTTACCCATCCAATTCTTAACCTGTGGCTACAAGAAGCTGTATCATGCCCAACAGCTGTTGTTATGCCCAGTAAAACCATCTTGGCAGATGGACTATATCGAGTTGAAGGTAACCAATGGATCTCAAACCATTTGGTGAGTTAAAGGGATATTTACCCCAAGCATGTGAACACTTCCCTCCCTTCCACCCCAGGAAGAATGGTGCATGAGAACATACCAATGGCCACAAAGGTATCTATAGCACATTTTGAGGAGTGCTTAGAGCTTGGTCAGACATCAAAAATGCCAGAAATCATTCACTGATGAAGCACTACTATCAATCATTCTGATTTTTATCTTGCCACTGGGCATTGATGATACTGGAAGAGAGAAAGAAACCAACAACTTTGCACAATTCTGGCCAATTTAAATTCAATTCACATGCAAGTCAAGATCCCATTCCATGATGTCCCTGGTTCTCTTCAAACATGGACAAGCAACAATAATAGTCCCATTTGATCTTCACAATAATCCTGAGAAGTAGATTCTGATATAATTATCATTAGACTAAGTTACTTGCTATGGATCACAGAACTCATAAATATCTGAGACCATAATTGAACTCATGTCTTCCTGACTCAATATGTACTGTCTAACTGAGACTAGCTGGCTCAAAAATGATTATCATTCTTTGCATTTTTCTTTATTTTAAAAAGGAATTTTGGGGGAAGCGGAGCCAAGATGGTGGAGTGAAAAGGTGACTCTCTGCTTCCTCCTCTGATCTTCTCTCAAATCAACAATAAAATAAGCCTCTGAACTGATCTTCAAGTCAACGAATCCAGAAATATTTGGACACTGTTTGCTGATATCTCTGAAAAACTTCACATCAGGTTTGCCTAACTCAGACAGAGGGATAAACAGAGGACTCCTGTGTCAGAGGACTCCATTGTAGGCCGGAAGTGAGGGTGGGACTCAGCTCAGCTCAGCTCATTATGGCAGAAATTCCAAACTCCAAATTCCAAACGCCTAGAGTTTATATGAGGCACTTGGGACACTCTGCACTAATTGGGGGCAGGTGTTCTGGCAGACTTCCTTGTTTAAGGAGTAATTCAGACTTAGTCCTAGCCCCCACCGGCCCAGCACCTTAAGTTAATTCGCCGAAGTGGCCCAGGGCAAAGATCTCCAGCCGCCGGTTCAGCCTCTGTTTTTTTCCCTACCTTAAAGAGATATCCACGGTGTCTAAAAAAAAAAAAATGAAGAAGCAAAAGAGAGCTCTCACCATAGACAGCTTTTATAGAGAAAAAGAAGGGATGATCCCAGATCCTGAGGTTCCTTTAAACAAAGTTCCAGAAGAAGTTATTAAAGACCATCACTGGTCACTTTTTCAAAAGGCCTTTCTGGAAGATTGCATAAAGAACCTCAAAAGAGAGCTGGAGGATAAATGGGAAAATAAACTGAAATCAGTGCAAGGAGGATATGATGCCCTTCAAAAGAGATATGAAAAAGACACCAATTTATTGAAAAATAAAATTAG